>VXBX01006869.1:436381-493517 GCA_013400415.1 Scytalopus superciliaris
CGGTTCACAGGGCACCCGGCGGCGGCTTCCGGCCCCGCGGCCCGCGGGGAGGGGCTCCGGAGGGCGGGCCGGGCCCGAACGCCGCGCCGGGGGAGCTTTCGGTGCACCCGCCGGGCCCGGACAGGGCACAGAGGGGACGGAGGGGTCGCAGAGCCAGAGAATGGGCCCCCGAACCCACAGAACAGCGACTGCTGTCAGGGCAGAGCGCTCCCGCAAACCCAGTGTTACAGCAACCAGGAGGATTGAGAGAAGAGCAGCGAGGGCGGCCCTGGGTATAAGGCCAGCACAAGCAGGAGGGGAAAAGAGTGAGGATTTTTGGCAGTTAAGACAATTAAGGAGATAATCAGATGAAAGCGTGCTGATGAGTGATGCACATTGATGCAGAGAATCAAAATGGAATTTCTGTTACCCTCGTGTTACCACAGGAGCAAAAACTTAGGTAAATTAGAAGAGGAAGACACAAGGCCAAGTAAATTCTTTTTCAGACAGTATGTGAACAAGTTGTGGATCTCAGTGCCTGTTTAGCCCTGAACTTATTATGGCTAAAACAATAAAAGTTTTTTAAAGTTGATTTACATCTATTCACTGAAATACTGCAGGTATTTTGGAAAGTATTGGTACAGCTTAAGAACCTATAAAAGCAATTTATTAGGACTTTATATAATACAGAGTTTCTGCCATGAATGACCACAGAGAGCCTTTTAGTTTATTTGAAACCTCCTTTAAAGACTGATAAATGTAGTATTAGAAGATGATCAGCATTTTCTGCCCACAGATCAACTACCTGGAAGCAGGTGAAAAGATGCTATGTTACAAATTATAGAGAAATAACATCAAACAGATAGAGTCACCACTTTTATGACACTTTGGCAGATCTGGAAGTCTTAGGCTTTTATACCATGAAGTATAAAATGAATCAAAAGAAAAAGGGAATTACCATGATAAATGCTAATCTGCTTCTGAAGAGAGGCAACTTTTTTGAAAGGCAATATTCTTCTAATGGTCTTTTCCATCCCTTTTCAGCTTTACTAGGCTGTATTTTGAGACTTGCGCATGTCTTAACGTTGTCAAAAGTCTTTATAGTAATTATGTGGTCAAAAATTTTTGGTTTAGATTAAATGAATGAGGCAAAATACTAATTTAGTGAGCTGTAATGCATTATACATTGTGCTGGTATCTACCATGATTTTGGGAGCAGTCCTTTCATTCCTCCATGTTCACTGGAATTTTGACACCTTAATGAGAAATAATCACTATATGTCCATTCTCACTCTGCAGTCACGTATCTTTAAGGAATTCTGCACATCTGAAAAAAGAATGAAACAGAAATATTTATGAAAAATGAGCATTCTTTTGGATGAATATGTATAATAAACAACATAGTTACGTCTTTGTAATATGCCTGTACCCACTGACTTAAATGAGCAATGTAATTTCAAACTATTTGAAGATTTGGCCCTTCTCCTTTCAAATACAAAGTTAAACAGACTTTCATTGTTATTCCTAATTACACTTCAAGTCATAGTATTGACTTTTTTAATATATACATTTATTGAGATTTTATAAATAAGTATAGTTACAGAAGAAGAAAAAAGAGAAAATAGGAGAAATATTTACATTAGAAAGTATAGTGAATTAATTGGATATATAGAGGCAGTATCATCGTTGGTACTTACGACAGATGGTATTTTATATTTTTATATAAAAAAGATATATTCTTAATTGTATATGTCAAAGAAAAGAGACCATATGTTGTTAAACACTTCCAAATTGTCATTTAATCTGAAGGGCATTCACTCTCACATGCTACTGAATCCCTCATTGTTTTGGTCTAACCAACACTAATCTATAGAAGATTTTATTTATTGTTTTGTAGTGATACAATGCTGAATGAAAATGTTCAAGGTTCGTTCCCTTTTTTTATTACGTGGATGGCTGTGTAAGTGATAAAAACTTCCTTTAGCTGGACCCTTACATTCTTCCTGTTTCCCCCATACTACCCTATTCTTGCTTGTAGTGAAGTGATGAATGGGGATCAGACTTGCTAAGAGATCATGCTGTTTTTTCTTCTAACTCCTGGTATATAATTTTCCCTCCAAGTCTGTTTGTGATTTTATTAAAGCAGCAATATCGCTGAAGCTCTGTAATTACATAATTTAGTTTTGCAGAGATGAGTGACAAAATTTGAGTTGTGTGTAGAACATGAAGCATGCATGGAGATATTGGCCACAATTTTCTTGCAAGTCATATATATAGACAAAGAGAATGCTTTTTATGCTAGGGTAGGAGGAAGTCTCCAGGACTGAGTTATAATATTAAATAAAAACAAATAACAAAAAACCAACAACAAAAAGCCTGGTATTAGAATACAGGATGCACTGTGGATTAGGCAAAATATTGGAGTTGTGGACAGTTTTATTTCTATGTTTAAACATGTAGAACAGAGCCTAGGGAATGCATATACATTGTGGAGTACAAGAGCTGATGTCATCCTTGTGAGGGGGTAATAGAAGCACAGCATTAATACCTTCTTCTCCTTTTTTTTTTTTTTTTTTTTTTGGCTTAGAACTATGTTTGGTAGTTAAACACTGAAAAAGTAATGGAGGAATAGCAGTCTCTTAAACTGCAGCCTTTCCCCTGGAAACGGACTGGAGCTCTCTCTTGGCAAACCTGTATATGGGGAAATGGTTTCTTCTGTTACACTTGGCAAGCACTCCCACAGTTAGAAGTGCTGATGGTGACCTCTGTGACATCCCCAACAGCTTGTACAATGCTCGATCAACTCCTTGCTGTATACAGAGTAATAACAGGTCTTGTCACAAACAATGAATAAAATTTTACAGGATTAGTTAAAGATAGTATATGAGTGAGATTACTTTTTTTAGTCTTCTCAACAGTTCTACAAATCAACTGCAGAAGGCTGTTAGAGGCTTGAAAGAGGCTTCATTAATCATGAAACATATGATTATTGAAAACCTGCAAACAAAACTATTTGCATCTCTTCCAGAGCACAGACCTGCCCATTAAAGTATGACAAGTATAAACTCATCTTAATTTGAGTGAGAAGAATGGTAACAATGTATTTGGATATAATCCATCCCAGTTTAGAAGAGAGAGGATATTAAGAAAGCAGATATTCCCTACAGAGAGCCATAAACACAGCCCCATCCCCCTCTTCAGCTGGTGCCAAAAGATCTTGTTTATATTGGAAGTTTCAGTATTCACCAGCCAATACAAGTTTCACATACAGTCCTAAAGGAAACTGGACTTTTGTCTTTTTATGTCTATTTAAAGTGATGGCTGTGTTGTGAGAACTATCTACAAACCATCTGGAGAAGATAAGGCCAAGAAAAAAAAAAATCAGTCTTGCTGGAAATGCTTGTGTTGGGGGTGTCTATGGAAAATTTTTATGAGGAAACAGAAGTGGGTTTGTGTCCCTGGCAATTGCAAAGGTGCTACTCTGTGAGAGACAGTTTATTTAAATAACTGTGTAGAACACTGTAAATTGAAGACTGTAAATTAAGAGAAAGGTGGTATGTAAAGTGGACGTACTGTGGGTTTTTTCTGGATTACTGTGGGATGGAACACCTAATTACTATACCTAATTTCTTTTTCTCTTTATTCAGTGGGAGATTTTCTCCTTATTTGTGATACAATAAAAAGGAATTTTACACTTCCTTTTGTACTTAGGATATTTTCTGATGTTGGACTGAAACATTGCTTTTAAAAGTGCTGTGTAACCAGTATAATGCTTTTGACCAATTTCAGGTAGTGAAGGCCAAGCAATACAGTTTCAATTGTCTCTTCTGAAGCTATGTCTGTGTTAGGGACTAGTACAGACTAATCGGAAAAATTGTGTAGGGCTAAACAGGAAACCATGCTATATTTATTTCTGCATTTTTTACTTTGGATAGCTCTAATTGAGTCTCACAGAGTGAATGCCCATTTGCAACTGACTTGTGTTAAGCATGGTTCTGGTTTGCCATTTCTCATATGAGAGAATCCACTTCCAGCACTCACAAGTGTCTTCATGGGGCAAATCAAAGCACCAAACTGCTTTGAGGGTTTTGCTTTAATGGCATGCTCTGGATGCAAACTTGAACAATCATATAGATGCATGATATGTATCATATTTTTTTTTGTGATAAGAATTGACCAACAGTACGTAAAGACAACATGGCAGAAAGCTGAGGAAGAGTGAAATGAAATTGAAGAAGGTGAAGTCGTCCACACTGCTACACATGGCATGCCCAAAGCACTGGGTATATACAATATGTTCTATGGAGGGCCTGAGGGACCTGTAAACTGCTAGATAAAAACCCATTCAGTGAATATTTTGATCCTCACAAGAATGTCACTTGGGAAAGACACATTTTTTACAAGAAACCAGCTGCCAGATGAGACCATTGACCATTGTTAAGATCTTTAAAATAAAGCCAAGTAATGTGAATTGGAGCAGTTAACAGATGGATGAATTACTTGTGATATAAGTGATAACCAAGTCAAAGCAAGGTGAGAAAAGGACTTGACATTGCAAAGAACAGCGGATATTTGCAGGGCTAGTAAAGACTGCTTCCCAAATAAAAGTGTTAGCTAGTGGTGAAAGAACTGAAGTGTATCTAATTAAAAATGCATACCAAAGCATAAAGAGAGAATACAAGGGTAAACAAATGGCAGAGACCAGACTTGTTTTCAATAGATGTAAAATCAATCACAACATGGTGAAAAGGTCCTACACAAGAGGATCGGTGTCCTGTATACAATGAAAGCAGCCATTTTGCAGAAAATAGATCGCTTTCAACTCAACTTGTAAAGATACGCCTAAGAAAAGCTATCCATGACTGCACTGCTGAAGGACATAACGATGATGACAACAGTGACTACAATGACTTATTTAAAGGATGGTAAGGATGATGCCATTCTATAAAATCAGATTTTCTGTTCAGCCAGAACGTTTATCTTTGAAATTATCTCAGAAACAGAGACGCAGTTTTTAGATTTTGGAAATTCTCTGATGACACAAAAGTAGTGAAGAATTCCTAAATAACTTCATTCCAAAGAGCACTACATAAATGAAATAAATCAGCAGAGATTACATTACACACAGATATATGAGGGAATAAAGTATATGCAGTCTTGGTGTCTCTAGAAAACAAGGTTCTGTCCATCATTTGTGATTTACTCTGTTACTCAGAATGTGAAAGAACCTGTACTTTCTATTTAAGTAGAAGCTGGAGCTAAATATGAAATAATGGATCTAACTGACACATTACCTTTGTGACTTCCACATAGTCTTCAGAGTTATGCAAACTACTGATCAGATCATGGTGAGTCTTCTGTCTAGGATGGTCTCAGTTCTTGCAGCCCATCAAGATATATCTCATGGTGTTTTTTTCTCTTCATTACCCTGACTGTTTCTTCCACATCATCCTTCATAGAATTATCTGCTATGCTTATAAACTTTAAAGCCTGATGGAGCCTTTTTGTGTTTGGAAATTTTCTGAGATAATGCAACTTATAAATAGCTAGCTAAGATAAACCTAGATATTTGTCCTCTTTGGTTGGTTTAGAAAAATAGCTATTTTGTTGATTAAATATGTACATCATACTTCAGTGAGTTCAGCTTTTTGTAACACGAGGCGTTGGTAGAAGGAAAAGGAAAATAAAATATAGCATACTTGTTTCTTGACCGTGCACAATCTGTACAGTTGTGATCATGCCTTGTTCTCTGTGTTGATCACAGAAAAAATACTAGAAGTACATAGTAAAGGTTAGTTTCATTCTTGTACCTAAATTGTCATAAATATAATTTTTCATTATTTTATTACCCTGAATAGACAAGCTTCTTTCAAACAATGAGAGAAATATAATTTCGTTAGGCAAGATACTTGCAACTGTCAATAAACTATTCAGGTGATGCAAGATTGTTATTTTAGCTATATTGGCTATGTTCCACAAATAAATACAGTAGCAATTTGTCTCATCTCGCTGGCTATCTATTCAGTTGATTAAAGGCTATAAACTGACTTTAATTGTATGTTGTAACAGTTGGTGTTTGGAGACCTAAATATTTGGGTCCATGAGATGGCAGTTTGAGAAAGGATCTGAGGAAGCTCTTACTACTGCCCAGATTCCTAATTTCAGCCTTTTTGTTTTCTAATTCATATTCCTCCAGATTTTTTATTTAATTTAGGGACTCATGATTCTTTTAGCTTGTCTATTAGGCACTTTTTTTACTATCTTACTCCAGGTCCAGTGTTCAGTACAAGTACCAATTGAATCTAAGCCTGTTCTCTGCAAGGGTAGAATGTGGAAAATGCGATACATTTCAGACATTTTTTTCTAAGATAAGTAAACATTAAGACATTTTATCCTTACAGAGGAGGTAGATGCAAATATTATACTTGCACATTCTATTTTTCTTTTAAAATTATTTGCGCCTTTTTTTTTTTCTTTTCTTTTTTTTNATTGGAACCAGATAATGAAAAATGGATATTCATTAAGCTTTATAAATTGTTGTATTGCTGATATTTAGGTTGCTGGGTTGTTAAAATGTGATATAATACACATTCTTTAATTCTGGTTTGGAGCCTTTTGAAGAAAATTAATTTAAATTATTATAGTAGAGAAACATCTTAAATTGTCTTGAGACCGCAGATTTTTTAGCTACCTGATTAAACCAATGTAACTGGTTTAATACCCTAGATAATGCACAGATCTAAATGGCCAGTTATTGAAATCCAAGGAAATACTTCAGTGATTTCTACTTACTTTTGGTCATATATAAACTTGATACTAGCCAAAACCTTCAAGTTTACTTTAGATCTTGTTTTATTTCCAACTATTTATGTCAGTATGTGACAGTAGTTTTCAATCTCTTTTGAGTTGTGAAGTCATAAAAGATTTCAGTGGACTAGGAATTGCATTAAAAACATAGTTTGAGAACAAAGAATTAGTCCACAGACAGTTTTTTCATAGTCCACAGGTCATAAAGTTAACATCAGTGCTTTAAAAATGCTTTGGAGTATTTGAGTAGTTTTCATATATATGTTTAATATAGATGAAGTATAGTATGGTGATTCATATGGCATATGTGCAACAGGAAATTCTTGATGGAATAAATGTAATTCTGATCTCAAGAATCTTATTCTTATAGTAAATACATGTCCTAGAAACTATGTCATGGCATCAGAGCCTTATAATAGTATTTTTGTGTATTTTAGAAGCTTGGAGTTTTTGACTCGTGTTTGTATCCTTAAAACTCCCATGTTGTCCTTTCTGTGGTACCCTTCTCAGTATTGCCCAACAAGCGAATACAATTATTTCCTCCTTTCAGCTTAGTTTTATGCTAAGTATTGAGAACATTTCCTTTTTTCACAAAACTTAGATATAAAAATTAATTAAATTACGTATTTCCAATTTACCTGAAAAATATGTTTAAGCAAGAGTGATAATATCCTCTAGCTAACAATTGCCTTTTATATTCACCATCCTTCACTTGTTATTTTCAGGAACTGTGGATAGCCTCTAAAAAATCATCAGTCCTTTGTTGCATATTTCTTTATGAGCACAGATGCTTACAACGTCTATTGAGTGACTGTAAATAACATCATTTTTAATTAGAAATGCGCTGATTTAAAACTGCCTGCTCATCTTAGCTCCATCTTTTAGGTAACTGGAGCTGCTAATTACTTTCAAAAACCCAGGTCAAATGGTCAGTATCTGAATTCATTAACCACTCAGCAAAATATATCTCCCTATAAAAAAGGAGGAAAACTTTACAAATATTTTTAAAGGTCAAGTTTTATGCTGCACTATACCCATTGACTTTGTTCTTGGTAACAGAGCTGAGATTTTATACTAGTAATAATACACAAAAAGTGAGTTTTCTTTAAATGACTGGTAGGTGAACTAGCTCTGTTCTTTTGTATTGGAAGAAAGCAAAATACATTCATAACTGTGTAGATAAGCAGTAACCTTAAGGATCTTCATCCCTCTGAAAAACGTTCAAAACCAGTTCATTCAGATTTTCTCCATACAGTCTTTTATGTTTTTATTTCTCAAGTATATAAGAGAAAATAAGTACCAGTACTGATCATTGCATGTAGACTACCAAGTAATGTGTTCAAATAAGGATAAAAACAGGGTACAAAACCCAGGTCTTTTAAACCACTGCATGACTGTTTGCATGGGACACAATTTTTAAGGACATGTTTTCCAGTTTTAATTTTTGAGAAAATGATTTGAAGCTATTGTAACTTTTTATCTTGCTGACAATATGGAATTTGTCCAGTCTAGATCTGTATTTTCATATGACTGATATTGTCATACACACAAATACTTAAGTAACAGTTACGTAAATGCAAACCATTCTATCTTGAAGCATAAGAATAGGCTGCCCCCTGTGTGAAAAGTAATCATGCTTCTAATTCTTTGAAAATACTTCTGGTATTACAGTTGGTTTTCAAACAACCATTAGACTTAAAGTTGGTGAACTATTTACATTATTAACATGGTGCAGATCTTTTAATTTTGTGATACTTCTTTCAGCTTTTCTTCATTTATTGAGCATGTTAAGCTTTCTTCTCTGCTTACCAGTAAAGTTCTAGCTACTTTTGATACTTCTGTTGTAATTCAAACTTGGTTTCAGACATACTAGGCTGACGTGGATTATATTCATGTCATCAATAATGAGAGGTTTTTCTTTCTCTACCTGTGTGTTGCTATAATTATGTGCTGTTATAATATAGTTTTGTTCCTTACTGGTTCTAACATGATGATTTACTATGCAATTAGAAAAAATTCTTAATATCAAGTCTTTCTTATGCCAGAAAAAGCAGCTATACCTTATATTTTGAATGAAGTGGTGTTTTTAAGGAGGAAGAATACACTCTACCTAAATTTGAACATACAGATATATTGCCTCTGGAGGTCTTTCTCATTTTAATAGTTGAAGAAATGGGATCCTTTTTTTTTTTTTCTTGGTTCAGATACACCTTCAAACATGAGGAAATGCTGAGAATAATGCTGTCTTGCCCTTCTGAGTTACAAACATTCTATATGCCTCAAGCCATCCTTGCATAAACCATTCTATAATGCCCAAGGACCAAGAATCATAGCACCATTTTGGTTGGAGAAGACCCCTAAGATCGAGTCCAGCCATTAACCTAACACCTTCACCACTAAACCATGTCAAGTGCTACATCAACATGCTTTTTGAGCAGTGATTCCACCACTGCCTCAGGCATCCTGTTTCAATGCTTGACCACAGTTTCACTGAAGACGTTTTTCCTAATATTTTCTAATGGCCAGTTAAAACTCCCCTGGCATAACATGAGACCAGCATTTGCTTTATTGGTCTATATTTGGTCTATATTGGTACTTAAAACAGACACTCCAGAGTGTTGTGATCAACTCAGTTGTCAGTCCGCTTATTTTAGATCAAAACTGCCACTGCCTTTCAGCACAGCACATAGTAAAGGTCTAGACTACAAATGGCCATCAGAATTCTATGGTATCCTGTGTAATAAGCTGAATGCTAAATTCTGCTTCAGTTAATTCTTCATCTAATTCATTATATTGGGAATGTTATTACTCATATCAACTAACAGCAAGAAGATCTTGTTGATACATTTCTCTTTTTTGTACATTAAACTATTGCAGATAATGGCTATTGAACAGGTGTGTATCAGCATAGACAAAACTATCCATCTATAGTGCAGAATGTGAAAAAACCAAAGCAATGGACTTTATCTTTGTTTTGGATGGAAAAAAAAGTTAGATTGAAAATTCATTAGTATTTATTGCCATTTATATTAAATATCTATGCTAGCTGCATGTATTTGTTCTGCAAATGTTGGTGGAAAATAAGGCCATGCATATTCCTACAACAAAGCTGTTCATTGTATAATTTAGTTTTTAGCTGAGTCTGAACTTACTGCAGGTGAAAATAAGATGATCCAGATCTGTCAGCACTGATATACATGTAGGTGGTTCCATTATTATAATTTGTGAAAAGCTCACAAGCTGTCTTTGTGAGGGTGCTTATATAGAGTAATGTATTAAAAAGAAGCAAGATGTTCTACCTTATGATGGCATTGCAGTTGTGCAGTTTGTGTAAAGTAATCAAATGTTTCTAAAATACACATGAAAAGTATTTGAAGAGGAAAATTTATTAGTATTTCTGTATGATTTCATGTGTAAGGTAATACTACATACTTTAAATGTCCTTTTTATGTGACAGATATATTTTAATCAAGTGAACTGTTAAGTATTTATAAACTAGATGGTCTTTTAATGAGTTTTGAGTTACTATAACAATAACACTACTATTCTTATAGGAACACTGGTATTAGTTACAGAACTGTCCCTCTCTAGAATAAAGAGCTGTTGCATTACCAGTAGAACTTCTGGACTTTTTTCACTATTTTGAGAAGACCACCCTGCTTTTCTGTCTTTTCTTGAGTTGTACTTTCAGCTGTTGTTTAAATTTTCAGTGATGAGCTTGTATAATATGTGTAATAGATGTTAGAACCAGTCTACAACTGATGAAAATAAATTATTTGGGGAAAAAACCAAACAAACAAAATTTTACTTCAAATAACTACTTCTGATAAACTTATTTAAAAAAAAAGTTTTAAAGTGTAATAATATAATACAGCTGAATATAATCCAGTACTTTATGAGCTGAATTTCAGTCTTGTCTCCTCCTCCCCACCATGTTCAGAACAGTAGCAAAACTATGTTTATATTTTGAAGTTTTATTGAGACTGGCTGATATACTTTGAAAGAAACAGATGAGGTTTTGGACTCATGGTCTCTTCATAAAGTCATTTTGCTTCATTTACTTCCAGTGAAGCAAAAAAGAAAAAAGTAAAATCTGAAATTACACCAGTTTAATTTTGTGCTCTTGTAACTGTGTGGATATGTCATTTCAGGGCTCTCCTTGGCATACATGATCCACATATGAATCCATGTTTGAACTTGAATAATGGAAAACGGCCAGCTCCATGATCCAGTAAATCCTTTGTGAAAAGAGAATGAGCTGTAGTCACCTAAAATGTGCTAATCCTGTGAATGCTTGACCATATTCCCTACTTCAGTCGTGTGATTACAGACAGCTTTGGATGAATAGAGCATTCATAATGTGAAAAATTGTGTGATGGGTACCAAAATAAGCAAGATATTCCTCATTATGTGAAATTAAGGGCAAAAGTATATTTTATCTATCCCCAAAACCAAAATTCCTGTCCTCAAGCGTAGTCAACTATGTAAAAAAATAAAGTTTGGAAAAGTAGCTTCCAATCGTGCAGCTCTTTTTATTGATCTGATACGTGAGCACTGGAACCATCAAAATTTTGTACAAGTAGCAGCTCTGCTTTTCTCCTCTTTAGTTCTGGCCAGTGTGCCATTTTTGAGCTATTCAAACAAAGAAACCACAAACCGCTAGTCACACCACAATACCAGCTTGTGTTTACATTTTCAGCTCTCCAGATCACGATCCTATTGAGTGCACATAGAGCGAGTGCGTGTACACGCGCCCATCCACCATCAGGAGAAACGAAACTGTAAACACAAGCTGGTATTTTGGTGAGGGCACACTAATATGGCGCTTGGTGGGGTCGGAAGGTGGAGGGTGAATTATGGATCCAGAATTTCCTTGTATTTTTAAGTCAGGCTGCTTGCACAGTAGCTGCTTTTCAAGATGAAATGTTCAGTTGTTTTATGAGACTAAGGCCTAGTTTCATTAATTTTAAGCTACGCATTCAGGCTTGAAAGATGATGGACAAAAGCATTAATGCTTGATAGACTAAAACTGGACAATGAATTATAAACTCTATTGCAGGGAGTTCTGCTTGCACGAGTGGAGGGTGGGCAAGAATGATCTCACAGTTTTTACCATTTATGGAATTCTTTGCTGAACTATCTAGTGAATCATCTTGCTTAATATTAAGCTAAGCACTAAAGGCATTGTCAAAAATAATATGGTGAGACAAAAGTGACTATCTTTAAATTTGCAGAATCTAAGATACGTATTTGAATATAAACTCTTAAAATATAGAGCCCTTGATGGGTAGACTGTAGAGATGAAATGTATTTAATTAGACATCTCTAAGAACTTCTCTATCTTATATGTTGCTTAATTTGAATATGCCTACAAGTCCCTATACTTTTTTTTTGATCAATGAAATGGTGTTATTTAACTAAACCTAGAGTGCCTGAAAAAAGTTTTTACCTGGAGAAGACTGGGTTTTGCTGCTGCTGCATTTATTCTTCATGGAAATCTCATATTTGTGGCTATCTGAAGTTGATAAGTCTTCCTTACTGGCCCTCTGTAGCCATTTTTTCCTGCTGCCTCCTCCAAGGAAGAGGAGTATTACTGAGAGGAGAGTTATATTGCTGTTTTGAGAAAAACCAGGACACTGAATGCATGATTAAGCTTTGGCCTTAAGGAATAAAAGAGAGAAAAGAACAAAAGAGAGACTGTTGTCTTCAGAAGGAAGTCTCCCTCTAAAATGTAACTAGTCCAATAGCTTTTCCTAGGTGAAAACAGCATGTCTTGGTTTTCAGTCCTGCTGTCGTATTAGCGTGTTGTGTTACCAACAGCGTTTCTGAGCTCACTCCTTCAAGCACTATGTGTTGTTCTCTCTTCCACAGTAGACATTTTAATAAATAACAATCACAGATATTAAAATAGCTTCTTTATAAATTAATTGAAAATTTAAACTTTAAAAATAATAACGTGCAGACATTTTTCTCAAAAGCCATAAATCCATTTTTTTAGTTGTAAGTTTGATTTCTTAGCACACAATGTCCACATTTATCTGATCCTTTAAAAAAAAAATTGTATGTTAGAGGTAGCACAGTACTGAAAAAAACCCAAATCATAGGCTTTGTTGTGAACTGTCTACAGTTTATGGAAATTACATAACGTCTTAGTTCTCAGTACAAGCCTGGTTAAACAGAGTGGAAGAATGCCATTTACCTGCACATAAAGAACTTGTGAAATTTGATATGTATATATTTTGAGCATTTGAAATTACTAACTGAAAGATACTAAATAAAATAGGTGTCTATCCTTATAATTAATGTGATCCTTTTGGAATAATAATGTTCAGAAAACTGTAATTCAACCACAAGATTTGAGAGGATACCTGAAAGTTTTGTAAAGAGCAAAATATCAGGCTCTTAATGCAATTAATTAAGTTTGAAACTGAGGTATTTTCATCTGTACCTTTAGATAATTCATAGAATATCAGAGAGAGATTAGAGAGAGAGCCAAAAAGGGATACATTTTGCTTCTTACTGCTGTCATATTTATGGTATTAAATCACTGATATTTTTTACAGGTAAGCTTTAAGTTATTTGTGTGAAAAATCATGTTTTGATTTGATTTAATGGAAGCTGAGATTCTCAATGAAATCCATCATACAATATTGGGGAAATTTCAGTAAAATCATGAGAATTAGCAAATGGCTGAAAGCTTAATGAGTCAAAGCTGTACTAGAATGACGTTGTAGCTGGTGGGAGGTCTCATCTCACACTCCTACATAAATAAATGGTTAATAATCTTTTGTTGAAGCAAGTTTTTNAATTTTATTTTAGATTCCCTTTCTTTCATGCTGAAAATCAACAATATATGCCCCGGTTTAGGGATTTTAGGGGTGACTTCAATCCATCTAGACTTGCTACTTATTTCTGTGGACTTTTCATCTCACTCTGACCTCTCTATTCCTGGCCAGGGAACTCCTCCAACTGCAAGAAAGAACTAACCTTTCAAAAAAGTGACCTAGCCTCTGAGGTAAGAAGTTTCTTCTTAGGTAAGGCAGGGCAATAGAGATCCACCAGGCAACCCATCAGTACTGCAAGGAGATGTAGCTGTGAGAAATCTGCTTAGCGTTTTTCCCAGACCTTATGAAAAAATTAGTTAGCAAGAAGTGATGAATTCAAATACTGCTAATGTTCTCCCACACTCGTGTTCTGTAGTAGTAGGTTTTTTACTACATTTTCCTCTAAAATATTTTTTACTGTGAAATCTTGTCCATCCAATCCATAATATTTTGATTTATGGCTTCATAAATTTTGCTTACAAAATTCTTCATGTCATGTGAATGAACATTAGACTAAAACTTTAGACCACTAAAAAGAATATAGCTGCAATAGCAACTATATCACCATTAGTATTATACAGCTGCAGCCCTGCCTTTGGTATAAATTCCTTCTTTAACACAAAGCAGAAAAAATTAAATTGGGAAGGATCCATTTATGAATGCCACATCTGAGGGAATTGGCAGAGATCAGTCACTCTTTAATTTCAGTTTTAAATACATCAAAGATAAAAAACCTAATACTAAATTAATATGAAGAAAATTCCTAGAATTGATATGCAATTGAACAATTAGTGTAAATAAGAACCACATAACCAAGTGCCACCTGTGCACACTTTCACCTTCTGCCAACACGCTGCTATGACAGTTTAGCTGTATTTATTAATAAAAATAATTATTAGCCTAATTTTTAGCTGTCAAACTGTGGATTGTCTTTCATATCTGCTATGTACAGGTTGTGTATGTTTTAATGCAACATAAAGAAGAAAACTATTTTAAAGTTTTATCTCTACATAATTTCAGAATTTTATAATCAAATTTAGCAGTAGTACTGAAAATATTCACAAAGTATATAAGTAGTATATAGTAAATAGTTTCATAATGTATAAATGATTTTAACATCATAGCACTCAAAAGAGCATTACTTTCAGAATTATTTAAATAAAAAAATTTATTCTGAAAGAGCTATTCTTTTAAAAGGCTTTTATCATATTTCAAATTAATATGATGCATATTTGCATGTAGTAAACGGTAAAATAGTTATAAAATACATAGCTTTGCATTTACAGTTAAATGTTTTTAAAATATTCTTTGAAGGGTCAGATTAAATCTTGCATAGGTAAAGCTCAGTTCAGCACTAAGTATAATCAACTGGTAGGCTCACATGAGGTATGCCAAGTGACTGAAAATACATTAGATGAAGTAAGTTACTATTACTATTACTATCGCTGTAATTGATGTGCTTGGGTTTCTTTTTCTTGGAGGAGGAGTATGGATTGACTTGCCTTATGTTTGTTTTGAGGAAGTTCCTTCAGAATTAGATCTTATTTACAGTAAATCCAAGCCTGTGGTTCCACTGAAGCTGAAGCCAATCTAAATGTTGATTGCTGCAAACCCTACTTTTGGCCATATGTTACCACCGCTTTCCCTTGAGCTCTCTTTGCTGTGCTCTTCTCCAGCATTTTCACTGGCACCTTCATTCATCTGACTTTAAACTGAATGTCTTGTAGCTCAATGGCCTACTACTAATCCAGAGAAGTATATTTTATATAATTTTTTTTCTGTCTCTTTAGTGTCTCTATGCAAACAAATGAATACCTGTGCCAGGGAAGCATGCAGCCAGTTTGGGAATAAAATAGAAGCTGGATAATGTCTTTTGATAGGGACTTGATTTTAGACCAGCCCAGGTATATTCTCAGGCCGCCCCCTGGATAGTATTCTGCCATGAAACAACTCATCTCTGTGGGAAGGCACTGGGGGCACAGTGGCCTCCGAACACTTCTGCTGATGCAAGAGAGAAAGCAGGAACACTCAGCACAAAGCACAGTGGCAGCTCTCATGTAGAGCAGTTCAAAGTATCATGAAATTGCAGCTTTAAGTAATGAAGTTGGATAATCTGCTACATGTTGCTTGGAATTGTCAGAATATGTTAGCTTTTAATTTAAAACAATGTCATGTTTATAATTAAACAGTGTAGTGTAGTAATGGTTAAATGTCTTAATTTAGGATGGCACATTAGAACAATTTTAAATTAATCTTGAAACTTTTTTTAAATTATTGTACAATAGCTGTTGATAATTATTATTAATAATGTTTTATAAATATTTACGAATGGGAATCTGAACGTGATTTCTTTCACATCCATGGAAGTTCTATTTCTCAGTGCAGTATCAGACATACTCACGAATTCCCTAAAACTCATGAGTGTTGACATCTTAACTATAAAATTGGACCCTCAGCTATGTGTTATAGTAGTAGACCCCAGCAGATTTTAAATATTTAGATCCATCTTCTATCAGACTTTCTTCCCATATAAGAATGTTCTGTTATTGCATCAGTTGTTCCAAGATTACAAGTACTTCTAAAGTGGTACACAGAGCCTTTTTAAAATGTCATAAATAAAGACTTACTTCCAAACTATTTACAAAAAGAAACTCAGTAGCTTAAATTGTATCTTATTAGATGTGCAGTGTTGCATCATTTTAATTATACAGAAGCATTGTATCTGAATAGTATTAATGAGGTTAATATCCATAAGAAGACAGATTTAGAATCTCATTGCTAAAACTGGTCAAATAATTCATAATGAATTATTCACCTTGTTTTTTTCATGAACTCTTGGTGAACAGATTGTGATTTTCTCAGAAGGATTAATTATTCAAAGTTATTCACCAAAAAACTTAATAATTCTTGGGCTCAGTTTCTTGGTGAGCAATATATTGTGAACATCTGACCAGCCCCAGTATCGCAGATCATACAAAAGCAGGATTTTTCCTCCTATGAACTTTCCCGATCGGTTCAGGTCTCTCTGAGGTGAAATACTCTTTTTCTCTCATACCAGGAACTGCTGGTTCCTCATAGTAGGGAACTGACCCTTTAAATCTGACAGAGACATACAGTAACAGTCCTACAACTAATACAGTAGTGTTCTTGCCTTTCAGTTAGTAAGTACTGTGTGCTGTATTGTATGCTTTGCCATTGCTTACTCTTTGAGAGGTGATTCATTGCCAGCTATGTATGGGTGATGTGGCTCTTTATGTTGAATTGCGCATTCAACATTTTCTTAGGGTTATTGCTGAAAATATTCTGTGTATGTGAATAATATTGTAAAATGCTTATCTAAACCAAGTGAATTAATGTTAAGGTTTTAATATTATCTGATTTGTTTACTATTTGGAGAACAACTTTTTTTTCTCTGTAGTGGTTTATATCCACAGGCACATTGCTTTCTTTGTCTTTCAGATATGGAAGGTATCAATCTTCACTGTGATCTCTTCACTCTTTGCAAAAACATCTTCAGAAAAGTGGCTACTGTTGCTGGAATAGCCATAGATTAGCCATATTTTGCAAATATTATCTAGAAAAGTTGGCTTGATCCCACCTTAATTACTTTCCTGTATAGTTCTTTCTCTCTTTCTTTCTCTCTTTTTCTCTCTCTCTTTCTGTCTCAAAATCCAGTTCTGAAGTTGACTCTCACTGAGGAGCAACTCCATTTTTCAAGGAGGCAATATGCTAGAGAATGTTCTTGTGGCTCTTCTTTTACAGAATTCTCCCTTCTTTTGTTTTTGTTGTTATTGGGTTTTTTTCTTTAAATTTCATAAGCAATTTGGTCTGCAGTGGTCAGATCACATCCTTTAGACACAACAATATAGTATCACCTTGTAACATCAGGAAACTCTATATTACTAAAGTGCTTAAACATTTTAAGGAAAACAAAAGTAAAAAAAAAGTCTTCTGCATTGGTCTCTCAAATTAAGTGGAAATTGGCAACATAGGTAGCCTACTGCACTGTGACTCTTCTTTTACCTCATGTTTAACTAACTTGTTTTCTTCTTCAACCTTTGCTTTTCACAGCTTCTCTTTAATAATGGCTGGAGAATGTACTTGTAAAAGTACAGCCAATTATCTTCTGCCCCAACGAACTGCTGTAGAAATTAAAGTATTGCTTTCTGCAACACAAAAATTTGTAGTGGTTTGGTGCACAAAGTTCTGAAATTTCCTGTGAATTATTTGTCTTTCTTACCTGTTGTCCCAGGATCAGGGAAAAAGAGTCCAATAATAAAATATTAAAATACTGAAAAGCTGTTCAATTAACATTAAAGTTGATTTGTTATAGTTTTGTTTCCTGTTCCCCTGCTGCATACTCCCATCTTCTCAGTGATCATCCTTACGTTACCTCTATATCTTTAAACCACCAAGACATCCTCTGTTCCTTTAATGGGACATCCCCAGAATGTTTTGGACTTTCCCCTAACCTCTAGTTTTGAATTCTGGCCTGCCACCTAGTTAAGAGATAGCACATGATGAGACTGCTCCAGAAGCTCACGGGCTTTGTGATCAACCAGCTGTTGCCAAATACAGGAAATAATGGTTGGCTTCTTTGTGCCTTTCACATAGTATATTAGCAGGCCTATTCTTATTTATAAAAAAAATTCTCTAATATATATTTCTTAGTCAAATTGGTTGAACTTTGCCAACAGACTTAAAAATTATGAGGAGATAGGCCATGAACCCCACTTTTTCTTTATTTTGTCTGAAGACCAGAATTCAAAAAGCACCACAATTTTATCTCCTAAAGTGAGATAAATGAACACATAAAAATACCTAAGAGCAGAGTACTCAGTAAAGAAAATTTACTGTTTGCACAGTTGTATGTGTACCTACATCTAATGCAAATGTTCCTAGGTAACAATTACATGGAAACCATACCCAAAGCTGAGAGAGGTTGTGTTGTGTTCTGCAAGGCCAGATGTCACTGAAGTCTCCAAGCAGTGCATGCAGTTGTATAGCACCACGTGTTTTCCAGTACACAGTTTCGATCAAGTGAACTCGGGATGAAGGCCCAAATCCTGTTCTTCATAATGAAAATAATCCCTTTATTATTGTTCTGAACTTCCTGAGTACAGTTGATTTATATGAAACTGTAAACATCAGAATTACTTTGATTAGGTTATGCCTTACATGGTTTGAAATTATGAGCTCAATATTATCTAGGTGTGTTCATTAAATTTAGTTGATTGATTTGTGTGATTGTTAAAACAGAAGAAGCGGAAGAGTTGTATGAATGCAAAATGTTTTATTTATATATATGCAAAAATATATATTCATGAGAAGGCTTGAAGGCCATTTTTGTTCAGTCTAAAACTTGAAAAGCAAATGATTTCATGGGAGAAATTATCAGATCCTGTGGTATTTTATATAAACTTTGGGATATTGATGTCAGTAAATAGTGCAAAGCTTTAAAACAAACTTAAACTACAGAACTTTTAAATAATGCCTGTGTTCTATGTATTTCTGAGACACTGGAGAAAATTAAAGAGTGGATTGACAAAGGTGTTGCAGTCTGGAGAAAGGCATCACACATAATAATCCAGACAAGCAAGGAGATGGGAACCCATCTGAATGTAAATACTTCTTGTTGAATATCCTGCAAAGAGATTTTCCTATCTGTGTAAGGTTGAATTGATATTTTGGTGAAGCTAGCCTTCCTTTTGCTGTAGTCGACTTCAGGTGAGGATGTGTATCATTCTGCGTCTGGGACCCTGGTATTTCAAGAAAAACTGCCCCTCTCAAAGATTTTCTAAGGATCTGTGAAAATAAATGTGTGTGTATTCCAGTTCCAACTGAAAACCAGAACGTATGGATCTGGTTTATATCCCCGCTTTCCTCTAAGTTGTGTGCGGTATTGATTTGGTGATGGAAGAAGACGGAGCAGAATTACCCTCCAAATCTAAACGTACATTTTTTGTCTGTCGGAATTCCCGGGTGCCGGACTGGGATGGGGAGAGGGGAGGGAGGGGCTGCCGGTGCCCCCCGCGCCGGGTCCGCGCGCGGCTGGAGCGGCGCCGGGAGCGCAGAGCCCGCGGAAACAGCGCCCGGAGCCGGCGGAGCGGGGCGGCGGGGCGAGAACGCGGCCCTGCCCCAACTGAGAGCGCAATTACCGAGCCAGAAAATGCCACAGCATTAGCCCCGCAGTGTGCGTGGCCGCGGGAAAAGACGGCAGAAGTGGCGGTGCTCGGAGGCAGCTCCCGCCGCACGGCAGGCGCAGCGCAAGCCGTGCCACGCAAATCCCTTCTTGAGGCGCCTGCCTCTGGAGAGGAGCAAACTTTCTGGCCTGCCTTCGTGAAGAATCCTAATCCTAAATACTATGAGATATTTAATTGTGAAAATAAGACTATTAAGAATTCACAGATTATCGAAAACATTAGCTAATCACCCCACGCCTGCCCTAGAAGAGACAGACAGACACTGGGGAAAGCGCTGGGGACGGGCTGGTGTGAAATGCAGGAGCCTTGCAAAGCCTTTCCAGCTCCAGCCTCCTATTACAAAAAAAGGATCATGTGAGGATCCTTTGAAAGGCAATGTTCTGACTAAAGCAAGCAACTGCATTAATTGGGATTCTTGTATTCATACATGCTGGGCTAAATAAAGCAAGCTGGTTTGCTGCGGCAGGCTGGGGAAAATATATAATACTAATCCTTTCAATTACTTTGTCGGTGATTAGAGTATCCATAACAAATGCGCGATCCTAAGAGTCCCATTTAGCGTGGAACATCTTTTCAGGGAGCAGGACAAGCGTCCTAAACAAAAAACAAAATTACCTAACTTTTTTTACTCTTTTTTTTTTTTTTTTTTTTTTTTTTTTTTTTTTTTTTTTAACATTTTGTGGGGGGCGGAGGGAAGCGTGAATTGCCACGATCCCCTTTTTTCGAGAGTTGCAGCTACAAGGTATCCCCCTTGTTTTTTTAAATCCCCTGAAGTTAACTTTCATGATGGAGACAAACTCGGCAGGACAACAAAGCTTTGATCTTTGTGTGAAGGAAGAAAGTAATAGAGTGAAAGTCTCTCCAGAGGGTAATTATTCTTTGGCCGCTCAGGCAAGAAGTTCCCTGTCACTGTTAAGGTTAATACTAAGGTAGCTCTGCTATACTTTCTCATAGTTACAAAAAACCGAAAACAAACAAAAAAAAAAAAAAAAAGAAAAAAAAGAAAAGAAAAAACCCACGGGGAAAAAAAAAAACAAAAAAAAAAAAAAAAAGAAAAAAAAGAAAAGAAAAAACCCACGGGGAAAAAAAAAAACATAAAACAAACAAAAACCCAAAAAACCCTCCCCAGAATGTTATACTATTAATTGCCAATTTGCATATGTGTGCAGCTGCTGTTTTGGCTCCGATCTTCCATCCGATAAGCTTGCTGGAGGTATCACAGAGCACTTGGCAGCTTTCCTATTTGAAAAGAAAGCCTTCCTAACTACAGAACAGCTGATAGTCTATCAGTGATAGACCCTGATGGCGTGAATTACAATTACACTACTTTTCACACTAAATCTGGGTGATAGCTACTTGGAAAGAAGTTTCATCATTTTTTACCACAAACTGGAAAAAGAATTACATGGTCATGCTGTGCTTTTAAAGGCAGTTTGGTTCACTTTTGTCTATTTAACACCTAATTCCGAGGAGTCCATAGGCATCTGGAGATCTGAACGTCGCGTAATGAATTCACTGTTTAGATGGGAGATTTTTTAAATCTACCTCAAATTACATTTATTAACAAGGCGAGCAGGAAGTGTTAGAGTTGTTAGACGCTTCATTTATTAAATAATTTGTGGATATTTTCAGTTGTCATATCCAGAGTCATGGGGGTTTACTTATTTTTTAATTAGCAATTCCAAAACAATGCTACCGCAATTTAACAATTCATCACGTAATCTGAGGCTGTTCAGTTCAGCCACTAATGCTAGATAATTCAGATTGTTATTTTGATCTGTTGATAACTCATTTTGTTGTGATAAGAGAACTGCTGCCTTGAAATTAAATGGCAGGATTTCCTATAGACCTTGTTGCGACCTAGAAGCTAACCTATATCGTCTTCGTCTACCTATTTCTTAACTTTATACCTGGGGTAGGAAAGCAGTAGTAGTTTAAAAATGTCACTTATTTGGTTTCTCACTTCATGATTGGTCCTTATTTCGCATTAGTGTGTTTTCAAACACCACTGCGGAGGAGGAGGTGGGGAGAAATGCAAGTGTCAAAGTAAATTTAATTGTACGAGCAAATCACCCACATTGCCGCCGAGGTCACAATGTCTAAACTTTTTCCTTTGTATGTCAGAAAGTTAATTTACCGAGGTGCTGCCCTGATAGTTAAATGTAGCTGCTTAAATATCTTATAAAGTCATGGTGGAAAGCCTGACTCCTGACGTAGCTAACCTAACAGAAAATAGACTTTGTTTTCCTTTTTTAGTTGCTTGCTTTATTAGATTTCTCACTCTCGCAGATTATCCAAAAACTACCCATTGATTGATCGCCCGTAGAGCTGCATTTGGTGTAAAGAAAAACTTCACAGCTTTATTGGCTCCCAGGAGACAAAACAAACATAACAAGATATTCGTATTAATACAAACAATGCAACAAATGAGAAAACCATCACATTTAAATAAGACGGTAAAGTCAGTCCAGTGTACATCCCAGCCTCTGATACAGCAGACATGGCAGTTCAACTATTCACCAGCGCTCTCAGGCACAGGTCTCCATGGGAGTTGCATTATTGCTCATAGCATCTCATCATTGTGAACACTTAACCTAAGAAAATGCCACCAAATAAAACTTTACGAACCCAGTTTAACTGTATTTTACTGCAGCTTTGCAACTGTAAATATAAAGGCTGAGATTAATCTGTTTCTTAAAAAATATTCTGAATTAGGGTGGGTTTTTTGTGCGTGTTGGACCTGGAAACTGTTGCTCATTTTTTTAGGGCATGACACATCTGATCTTAATAAGGTGTTTATTTTGGGAAGAGAAAGTGAGAAGATTCAAACTTTCTGCCATTTCTTTTGAAGACAAAGAAGGGGACGTGTCCCTTTAGCCTTGGTTAAAAAAAAAATCCAAGGAACAGTTTTATTTTTAAAGAAAGAAACTTCCCCTCACAGCACAAACACACCCCCACACACCACGAACATTTTATTTAAAAGAAAGCTAATGCCCTCCTAGCTTCGTCTCAGGAATGTCACAAAAAGAAAGGTACCGGTTTTGAGGACAGCAAGCTAGCAAGTCCACTCTGCTATTTCTTACAAAGTCTTTAGCAAAAGACACAACCAGCCTGTTACATAGTAACATTTTCTTCACCAGCATTATCTTATAATAACAATTTTCTTCACTCTTTAATGGAAAAGTCACTTAGGCCCAGTGGGAAATACAGACCTTCTGAAATGCTGTGAGAGTCTTATAATCCATATCATCTTGCTACCCTCACGCAAAGGTAATTGCTGTTCTGCCATTCTGGTGATACCTTTTTCTGGTGATCTCTATGATAGACTGACTAAATCAAAGGGAAGCTGAATTTGGTGGCCATACGATTCTCTTGAATCCCATAAGAGATCTGACAAGTCTGAGAATTGCATCACTTTCCAGGTCTTGCATCCATTTTCCACCGGATGGTGAGGTCTAAAAACACTGAAGGGACTGCCTTTTCTTTCTGTGTTTGTAGTGTCAGTGGGCATTTCTTGGCGTTCCTGCTATTCCACATGAAAGGAGCAACATGCACACACTTAAGTAACAACACTTAAAAAAGTAAAACTAAACTAACTTTAAAAGAATTTGTAAAGTTTACAGCATTTTCTTCTCTCAGAAGAGGCATTCACAGGTTACGACACACGTCTTCAAAGAGTTGCACTTGCAATCATGGCATATAATGCAAAGTTATCACTACACAAAGTAAATTTTAAAATGACAACTCCTAATATCTTGCTATGGTGTAGGAAGATATTTTATAACTAATTGATATAACCTTTCATATACATATTTCATAACTTTCATAACTTTCCAGCTATGTAGTCTTCGCAAATTTTCTTGCCTGAAATGCATGTGTGTATACAGAAAATCATCTGGAATAAAAACTTCAGAGAAATGCAGAGAATGTGATGAAGGAGATTTCAGAAATCATACATAAGAATGGAAGAAAGTATTAATGGTAGAGGTAAGCCTGCTGTTCCTATTCCCTGGGCAGAAGGAGGTCTAAACCGAGTGGCTTCATGCTGTAAGACTTCTATCAATCTTTGAATACTTAGGGACACTAAAATCCCAGAATAAAGAAATCAGATGAATCTGTTCTAATTAGGGATATTCCTGTTGCTACTGTCTTGTATCACTTGAGGCAACTGGGAATCTATAAGTAACAAGCTTATTTGATCTGTATTAACTGCAGTTAAATGGACACATGGATAAGAACTCTATTAAAAAATCAGTGTATGTGATTTTGGCTGCTGAGTCTCTGTGGGCTTTCACATCTCGGATGGCATGAAGCCCGAGGTTTCTCTCCAGTGATCCTATTGAGCTTGGACGTGGCTTTTACTACGCCTCCACCCTTATGTCCAGAGTTATGTACATGTTTCCACATATTAAAAATGTAGTCTACGCTGCTCGGATTTACAACACTATCAAAGCCTTTTCAGAGGTATCCATCACGAGGTCTTTGTGACCTCTGAACGGTATCAGTTCAGCCAGCTAGTTCCACTGGGCTGGTTCCGTACTGGCAGAGAACTTGCATACAGTGATTTTTTTTCGTGCTCACTTCACATTCTGTACCTCCACCTACAAATACTCTAATCCCTTTAACCCCATAGAAACCTCCAGCACTCTACTGTTGATAAATTGGTAGGTCGGATGGCCTTTCACCTGGTTGTCACCGCTGGAAAAAGTGCTAATGGACATTTGTAGATAGGATTGTCACGCGACCAGAGGTTCACTTTCTGCTGTGCAGGCACGGGCTTGTCACACAAAGGCTCGACTCCACACCCCGTCTGTCCGTACACTCCTTAGCATGCACACTGACCTCAGGAATAGTTGCTGTGTTTTTTTCGGGGCAACTGTTATAAGCAGATGTTCTAGCAGTCTCATAGTCCGCTATCTCAAGGACTTGTTTCATTCCGTTATTCCGTGTACGTGGAGTAACCCGTGTACAGGAGGCTTGTGATGGCGAGAAGGGCATTTGATTAATTAAAACAAACAAACAAAAAACCCAGCAAACAACCATCCTCGCCAAAAAGAATAAAAACCCAAAACATCAAACCTCAACCATTATTTGTCACTTCTCTTTGCTGGTGGTCAATTATAAAGAGGAAACTTTGAATGACTGCATGTCAGCAATGTCAGGAGGGGCGGCAGTGCAGCTGTACGGGCTGCCGTGTTTCATCCATCATTACCTAGCAAATGAGCCGACTAGCTCGTGGGCAGGTACAGAAACCCTGGCAGGCAAGCAAGAGAAGAGATTATTTTTGCATATCTTCTGTGAATCTCCAGGGAATTCGGTGGCGTTCCTTATCTCAAACGCTCGTAATTAAGAGGATGGCATCTTTGGGCTGGAGAATTCCGAAGAAAATCATTTTCACAGCACCTAGAGGGCTTGATGTCGCGCTTGATGACAGATGGGAAACCTTTATGAAGGCTCCGTAACCTTTTGCCCTGAGAGACTGTACTTTTGACACTGCAGAATTGGGAGGATATAGATGTTTTTTCTCGGGTGATAGTGTGGTGATTTTTTAAAACAACCAGTCGTTTATTAAAGTATTTTAATGAACCATACAAACAGCGAAAACCTGACAAAGCTTGTGTCACTGCTGAGAGCGAAAACATAACTATTAACTATAGAGTGCTTTGCTTATGGACACTTCTATATTGTGCAGAAATAAGATATAGGAAAGGACTAGCAGATAAGATTTCATGTTTCATCTTTTCAGATCGTAACCTCAGGAATGTCATGCCCGTTCCATTAATCCTTTTCTCAACTTAAAGATCCCTGTGAATATGAATAAAGTTGTATTTTAAAAACGAAAGAAAGAAAGAGAGAAGGAGAAAACAAGACTCATTCACATTCCGAGTCTGCTTTCTGTCTCACACGTATTACATTTCACAAAACAGATAGAAACAATAGAGCTTATTAAGAAAAACTTGTTTTGAATGGCAAATTAAGCATAATGAAAATACACACGTTTTTACAAGTAGTTATTTTTTCCACCAATTGAATGTTTTAAACCTTTTTAAACTGTATACTTGTCTCTGCAAAATGTTTTTCTTTTAGCTCATTTTCACCATATCACCTTGCTATATATATCTATATCTATTTAAAATCTTTGATTCGGTCAGCTCAGAAACCTCTATAATCACAGCACCTTGTCTGTGGCCAGGCAGTAACCAATAGGGTGGCCTACCTCGGCTATTTATGAGCAGTATCAGTGTTGGTTTCCAGGCTGAACAGGCTGATGCATGGACCAGTCCACACTATGGTTTCTTAGGCAGGAAAAAGAAGTTATTATATTCAAGAAGATGTCTCTGCATTCATCTTTGATGCAAATACCTTTGCAGTGAAGCATAAATCATCAAAATATATCTAATACTTTGTGACAAGTTTGGAAAATTGTGTGAAATAAAGAAATAATCCAAGAAGCTTTTAATGACCTAATGAAAACTCACTTCCTCTTTTCATCTTATGTACAGTTTAAAAAAATACAGATAATAGCAAACTCAAGTTTTTATCTCCATCCCCCATGTATCTAAATTCAGAAGCACATAAAAAAGGGCACAGAGTTTATCTCACATTTTGCTTTATACTGTAAATCCATTAAATTGGTCTTCCTAATATGCACAAACTTGTGTATCTAGTATACAAAATCTCTTAAAATACAAAGCATTCAAATGTAGAGCATTAAGGTAGACTACATTTTTCTATTTCTTAGGTATTGGAGCGATCTGGGAATTTATTTTTACAGCCTGAGATGTCAGTATGCCACAGAAGCATGAAAATCTCACCATCTGTATGCTCATGGACAATCTCATCAAGTACACTCAACGACAGACTTAGAATAACAAAATTTAAATGCTATTACTACCGCCTAGCCGTACATGCACTAAAATCTATTTTAAATAACATTCAACCTGAGTTATCATACTGCTTACCTCAGGCCTCAACCAGTTCATTGCCTTTCAGTGTTTGCTCATCCCCATGAATCCTGCCATAAACCAGGCACACGCTATTTGAAATAACATTTGTTAAATTAAATGTGAGGTTACACACAGACGCATATCATTTAGTTTGGCCGAGTGCTGATCCATAACCCAGTGAAGGTTCAGGAGTCGAGCAATGGCTTCACCTGGCAGATTACCTAATATGCTGGGCAATGTCCTTCTGGATATGTGTTACTTGTCAGTGCCAGGAAACAAGGATATGTTTTAGTTGGAACTCTGTTACAGCAGACACTACATAGTTTAGATTAACTCCTTTCAGTAGTACAGCATCAATGTGTTATTGCCTTAACATAAAACATACAGATTATGTAAATCTGTAATAAATACTATTTTGAAGTGTATAGTAATCAAAAATCTTTCAGGGCAGGATGGAATGGAAACTGAGAAATATTGGAGAGTAAACATTCCAACGCTCATTCCTCTGCTTCTCCCTGGTAGAGTGGAGCACTCGCTATAGCTGGGCTGCTAATGCTCCAGCCCTAGGGTTTGCCCTGTGAGTCCTGCAAAGCACAGACTTTCTGGGAAAGCTGGGGCCAAAGTGATCCCACGTGAAGCATTTCCGCTGTCTCTGCAGACCTTGATGCACTGTTTGTGAAAGGGAATGGTCCGAGGAAGGGCCAGCCCTTTTTGTACCTCCTCACAAGGTACACAGTGTGTAGGTGCAGTCATTCAGGTTAGCAAGGCCAAGCAATCCAAGAGGCAGAAGGCAGTGATGGAAGGGAGGCTGTACCACTTGCTTACTACACGTTTAGCATTCCGTGCTCTGGCACCTGTGCAGCGCTAAGAGGACAGCGGAGCCCCCGGAGCCCATCAGTAATTGGCACAGCTCTGCATTTCCCTCACCTTTGCGGGCCTGGGCTGGGGTGCGGCAATAGAGTGTCTCTTACTGGGCAACCTGCTGCGCTGCCGGCTACTGCCTGTCCTCTGGCGGGGATCGGGGTGCCAGGGGGGCAGCCCAAAGGACCCGCAGGACTTGTACGAACTGCTCCTCGCCTTTGCCCCTTGCGGGGACACATACTGACGGGCTCCTGGCAGCCTGGGCGCCAAGGGCCGGGTCTGAAATCTGCCACCGATACCCATGAGCCTGCCAGGTCCCGCCGGGTGCCGCCAGCCCCGCTGAGCGGTCCCCCTGGAGCTCCCTCTGGGTTACCACCTATGCCGGGTGCGGTGCCGCCTGCTGCGGAGGGGCCGGATCGCGCTGGGCTTGCCATGCGGCCAGCGAGAAGGAGGGATCGCGGCAGGCAGGCAGGCGGAGGGAAGGAAGGAAGGAGGCCGGGCTGATTAGCATGCAGCAGCGCTCGCAAGCCCGGCTCCATTGTTTTAACACCTCCCCTCTCCTCCGCGCCAATCTGTCACCGTTCAGCAGGCGAACGCTGCTGCCTCGAATGCTGCTCTTCTCAAATGAGACGGATAATTAGCTGCCCCGCACGAATGGCGCACTCTTCTCACCCCTGATTGCTATCACCTTCTTGCTCCTGGCAGTTTTGACACCTCGTAATCAGCCTGCTGCTTTTTCTCTTTTCTTTCCCTATTTCTGATTTTTTCTCCCCCTTCCTCTTTTTTTTTTTTTTTTTTTTTTTTTAAATGCAATCCCAGTTGCCATTTGGATTGAGACTCCTCTGTTGAGTTAACCTTGTATGATTGTGGGGGAAAGGGGAATGTACGGTAGGAAGGGAAAGAAATCGCCTCCTCTGAGTCTCATCTGTCGAGTGAACCATGGGTTGCGGGAGAAGCAACTCGGCTTGATCCTCCAGTGCTTTTGTTCGTAAGAGGGAATAGCCTCTCCTGAGCATCCTCTGAATTAATATTGTCTCGGATGTGGAAGGATCGTGTGTATTTAGCGACTCCTCCACTCAGTTAATGCAGAAAAGGCTGCAATTCTGTTACCTGGTTAAATACAGCCGTATAAGGAAGGGATTTTAGAAGTAAGTTTACAGGGCCAGGAAGCTCTCTCTTTCTCCCAGTTAGGCAGGGAAGAAAGGTAACTTCCTGAGCCTCTTAGGGTGAATTCACTGTTTCATAGGAGACGGAAGAGAGATCTGATTGGAGTGCAAGATGGCAGAGGGAACTTCTTCCCTTCCGATTCTAGAGAAATAAGAGATCTCAGTTAATGCTCTGGTGATTTCTGCGAGATCTTAAAAAACAGAGGACTCGTGGAATCTGTCATAGGAGCGTTTTCCTCTCCTCTAACAAGCACTGACAGTCTAATTACTGGAGCTACGAGCAGCTGTCGAGTTAGCCGGAGAGACAGAGGAGCTACATGTGTTCTACCCGGCCGCCGGCACGGAGCCCTCGCAGCAGGCTGAGGCAGCCGCAGCATCCCTCAGAGACTTCCCGACGGGAAACGGGAGCGGCTCTCCCTCGCTAGCGCCCTGGCGAACGCTGGCTGTGAGCGGGGGGTGAGAAGGGAGCTCGTACGGAGCCCTGAAACTGCTCCAGGCCCGGGGCTGCCCCCGGAGGGGCTCCGCCGGTTCTGAGACAGGAGGCGTTCGGCAGCACACCTTGGCACGAGTTTGCTGCTCTCCCCTTCCTCTCAAGTTCCTTCCACCATATTTAATGTTTTTAATGAAATTCTACTTCCCATTTGGATTCAACCTCCTCTTGTGTGGAAGAGGGAGTGGAGGGGAGGAATACTGAGCCTCCTCTGGTGAGTGTAATAAAGCAGATGTCCGTGCTGGCAGCAACAGCCTCCTCCAGGAAAGCTGTATAAGTGGGGCCCACTCAGGGACCGCACTCGCCTCCCACTTCGAGTGTTCACAACTGCTTAGAGTGAGACTTATTTATTTATTTATTTAAAAACTAGACCGGTGCCCCTCGCAGTGGTCTGATCGGTGAGCCCATCTCGATGCCCTCCGGCAGCAACAGTTTTATGCATGCAGGATTAAACAGCTTCCTAAGGCGCCGCGCTAGGCAGGGGCTCTCCCAGCGGGAGATGGATGGGTTCCGCCGGTGGACGGGACTTTGGGCAGCCGCGTTATCCCCGCTTCCTCCCGCCCTCCCGGGCCGCCTCCCGCCGCAAGAGCCGCGTCCCCGCTCCCTGCCCTGCCAGCACAAGGGCTCTCGGGGAAAACGCATCCACGCACGGAGGGCGGGGGGAGAAACAGATGACTTTATTTTCTTCAGAGGTGATTCGCAGTGTGTTCATCTCTTAATAACGTGAGCTTCTGAGCTCGAATTTCACGGCTGAGAGGACGAGTCAGTGTTGTGTGTCGGGCTGGCTGGAGATGTGCGAATCCCCCTCTCTCCTGCCAAGCCTGGAACTTCTGCCTCTCCCGGGAACCACCCCCAGCCGCGCTCTCTGGGGAGGTACCTCACATGCCGCACGGCGAGTGCGGGGCCGAACATCGCCTCTTCAGCCTCTTCTGCGCTGGGGACGGGCGGGGGGTTTAGAGCCCTGAATAGCAACAAACTCTTTCTCCAGGTCATGTAGCAGACGTGCACTGTACACTGCTGTTTATTACAGTACACTCTGCTGACAGCCCCTCACAAACAGGACATGTTTAAAATAGAGAAAATAATTGCAGAAAAATCCATTTCTAAAAATTATGCAGGTGTTAATTCTTCCAGAAATTTGTCACCTGCGAACAAACCTTTAGAAAGTGTTGTGCTTTGCTGCTATGAAAATATTAATGCTGATTATCAAATATCAGGACTAAACCCTATATTCAGTTCAAATGCAAAAAGCAAGCACTCTTTATCATTAATTTAAAATATTTGGTACCCCTCCCCCCTTTTTAATTTGGTATCAATAAATTCAGAAAATGTGCAAACTTTATCAGACTGCAATGTTTCAACTAAACACAAATTTTAATTGCATTAAGAAAGCTGCTAAGCATATTCAGGTTGAAAATTAAGTCCTGAGATTTAGGTATGTTTTTGCCTTTCCTTTCTAGTCTGTACCAGAGTTGAGTGATTCTTCATAGCTGACAAGAAGGAAAGGCAAATAATCTTTGGTAGTATTAATTTTAGAGAAAAATTACCTTTTCCATCCTTTGTACTTATATAACCTTTCCCCTGAAAGCACTGTTAGTAGTTATTAATGCTTGAAAGGTACAAGAACAAGATAATTATTTCTTTTTACAACATATAACAAATATTCATAAAATCATTCCTGCTATGTTTTGGCAAAAGGGTAATTTAATGTGCTGTTTTTGATTACTCTCTCTAGTAAACAGTTCATCTTGGAACGACAACCATTCATTTAGGTTAGTAGTGAACAAGCCTATTCTAATTTTGGCACACTTGGCATTCAGTTATCTGAATTAAGAAGTTCACTATTTTAAGTTAAATTTGGAAGTTTTATAATGGAAATGAAAAATGAGAGCTTATTTCTCTTTCCATTTACTTCAAGGAGAATCACATTGCTGGATATTGCAAAAAAAATTCCTAGCATGACACCAATTTTGCCAGTCAGATTATGGCATTACTTCTGCAATTCTACACTCATAATCATGACTTTGGGCCTATTGGGCAAAGATTAATTGGAAAAAAAGTGTTTGACGTCATTCTTGAAGTTAATAATGAAGCATAGCAAGCAATAATGTGAATTATAGTACTGAGCGACTTAGTTTCATTTTACCTTTTCAAAAGACAACTAAAAATGTGCTTATCTGACAAACAATTTCAGTCATGAGTTCTTGTTACAAGAAGTCTTAATTCTTAAATTCTTAGCATATCTATAGAATAAAAAAAAAGTATGCAAAAAGAGTGAACCACTGAATCGTCATACATTAAGACTGTACTTTAAAGTGGGAATTCAGATGACGAAGAAAATCTTCCTTAGATGTTAGAGATGATGGGAAAACTTCCTGACAGAATTCACATATTCCACACTGATTCAGTCCAGAGTCTGCATATGCTTGTGCCAGCAAATCATTGTCTTGAGGCTGCCAAATGAGCTAAAAGAAACAGAAAATTATTATTGCTGTGGTTTACCATATGGTTTGCATTACACTGTAGTTTATATTTGTATAAAAAATACCTACTTCTTTAAACTAGGTATCCTTTACACCTGCCTCGCCAGACACATAAACTAGAGAGTTCTTATTAAAAAAAACAAAACAAGATAGGACTTTGGTTTTTTAAAGTTCTATAAACACACTATCCCTGCAAATACTTAAAATACCTTGGTATCTATGAATGATAAATACTGCTATAAGCGGAAGTCTGTAATATCAGTCTGATACATATCAAAGCTTTTCTTTAAGTTTGCACTTCAGTATTTTACTGTAGAAGTCACAGTACACAATAGAAATTTAACAGAAGGGAGAAAATACATTTTTACCTGTTTCTTGTACAGAGTTAATATGATTCCTATCTTATTTCTGTAAGAATGACACATAACTAGTTTTCAGTCACAGAAACGATTAGAGCAATGTTAGATGGTTTAAGGTACTTACTTGGTCGGACTACCTTTTAGTGTAAATGTGTCTCAGATAGTCTGGTTTGAGATTCCTTCTGTCAGCATCAAACTTGCTGGGACCATGTGAATACACATCCACACATTAAAGCAATTCTGTGAACTATGCTGTGTTTGGTTCAGCAGCTGCACTGCTCTTGGTCCCTGAGCTAGTTAGTTTAAAGCCAGCAAGTCTCTTTATCTGACATTGGAATTCAGGGCACTTAAGCCTGGAGACTAAGCGTACACTATTTAGAATCACACCAACTAGGAACCAAAAAGACTTCTAGCAGTTTTCAAAGTTAAAAATTAAGTTTCATTACTTTAATATTAGCAACACAAGATCAAGTAAATAGCTATGTTATATGGCCAAGACAATCAGGTTTTGAGTAAACTGAAAACCAAATGCTATGACTGCAAAGTAGACAGAACGGCAGCAAGCTGGTAAGAGCTCGATGTGGGGACGGAACCCAGAAGAGAAGAGCGCCCTACAGGGTTTTTTTTTGGCTCAGTTTTCTTCTCTCTTGCTTCACTCGCACATGGAAAGGCAAGCAAGAATACTTCAGAAAGTAGCTTCTCTAGAAGTTTTAAATTTCTTGCTAGTGACACCTACCCAAGATTTTTAATTTTCAGCTCTTCTTCCAATTTCATCATGTCAAATAGTTAGAAACTATTGTTTATTCCTTCCATGGTAACCTGCTGTACAACTAACCTGGCTTTCATAGTGGTTACACCTTCTTTTTAAACCACCCTAAACTTCTTGGGAGTCAACTTCCTGCCTATTCTGTATTTAAACAGTGTTTAGCTTATCACATAGCAATAGCAGATTTACTGTCTTTCATTATGGTCAGCAATCCATATAATTAAATTGACTAATTAGTAATTAAGTGCAATCACACCACTTTTTTTCAGCTCAAAGACTACTTATTGTATGTTGCTGGTGTAAATTGCATATTAAATCTATCTAGACACTGACACACTTAAACATAAGTTAACACACTTAAACACACTACATAAATGTGTTTAGAATTACTTGTTTCTGATATCTTATGATATAAAGCACCATTTGAAAAAAGATAAAATAGTATTGTAAACACTATTTCTCATCTTGGAAGCACAACAAGGGGAGATACTCATTCAACAACCCACAGATGCATGCACTTCCACTTCTTTCTTTGAGTGCTAAGCATGTACTTAATACCCTTTTCAGAACAGCGATCTATTTAAGCAGGTGTTCAATTTCAAAACCATTAATATTCAGATTAATAAATTTGCTTTTAAAATCATGAACATATTTAGAAATAGTTTTGATGGAAACAACCCCCTCAAGCTGCAAATACATATAAACGTGCATCTATATGAAAGTCTCTCTTAAATGTAGTCTGTAAAATCCTAGGTTCACTAATATCCATGTTTATTTTAATCTGCTGCTCTTTTCAGTCACGTTTTTTTTTTTTTTTTTTTAAATTACATCCTAAGAAAACAGTACTGAGTTTTTAGATTTAGTATCCACATAGAAGGAAAGAGCTAAATTTATTACACCAAGTGAAAGCAGTTCCAAGAACTTACTGTTGCCAAATCTATTGCATTTATGGGGTTTTCCATTTTATAAGTTAACATATGTAGTAAATACTTGAAAGTTTTATCTACGGTAGGAAAAAAAAATGAGGTATGTAATTCCTTCCTATTGGAGCTTCACCACTGGAAGGGATGACAGAAGCTGCAAGCAGCATAACCATCCCTTATAAAGGTAGCAAAAACACTATGAAAAGGTTTAAGCATAAATTTTGCTAAGGTTAACACAGTGTAAAGTGCATTAAACAACTAACTTTAAAAAAATCAGTATTTTAATCTACATATATGTTATCTGTGAATCAAATCTTTAGCACCATTAACAGCCAGAAAAAACTCTAGAGCTGAGTCCAATTCACTGGAAAAAATACTTAAAAACCTATCTTGAAGGCAGCTGAATAAAGGTGATGAATGTTTAAATATACTGATATACGCAGATGTACATTTAATAGATTCTAAAGTAATATTGGCTTATTTCAAACAAGCTTGTGGATAAGATTTAACATTTTAATCAATGCAGTGCTATTGTAGATATGACTTGCAAACACTGAAACAGTTCACCATGATCTTTCCTTTTCTCCAACTGTTCGCATTAGTACATTTTTCCCCACAAAGTAATCATTCACATTTTAAATGATGGCTCCAAATTAATTTCCTTATTTTGCAGAAATTCCAGTGATCAAAGGCTTATTGCTATTCAACCACTGTCCTGTACTTTTTAAGCTGTACACTCCCCTATCAATTTATAACCACATACCAGCTGTTTCACTTGCTGTAATGTACAATGCAGGGTGCCATCTATTGAAAAATGAATACACAGACTACCTAGTAAAAGAACAAGCTGGAGAAGCAATACAGAAAAAGAGAATAGTAACAAGCAGTGGAGTGAATGCTTCACAGCTCCACAACAATTCTACCAGCAATAAAATACATGTTTTAATTTGTTTAACTCAGTACAACTTGAATTGAGCACCCAATGAAAAATGAAGGACAATAAAAGCCTTGATTAATAAGTTAGTATAGAATTGAGATCTCCTAAGGTACAAATAGATATTTAAAATTCCTTTTGAAAGATCAGGCTTATAGTTTAAAATACTATGATGAAGAACCTCAAACTTTCCATGCTTTAAAATTTTCATGCAAAACTGGTTTGTGATAGAAAATTAAACCAGACTGGGTAAATTTTAGGAGCAGAAAACATCAAAGCTATCATGTCCTACAAACACTTTCCAAATGCTAGTTTTGCATGTCATGCAGTTGCCAAACGGAGAGGTAAAGCTCTTCTGCGGCACGTACCTTGCCATTAGGAAAGAACACAAAACTACATCAATGTGAATAGTAAAAATATGTGAAATACACCCTCAGAGAATTCCTAAATATCATTATTTGCTTATTCCTGAAAACCTGTCCTTTCACAAGGTGTGAGAAAAGCCACAGAAAAACCATACAAACAGAAAATCAGTCTATAAAGCTCCGTAATTTTTCCGGCTTTAGCTGAGACAGGATGTTACACAGAAGTATTCAGAATCATGAGTGTCAGAACCTGCCCAAATGTTTTTCTGCATTATAACAACTGGGCCTTATTTTCAGAAGCTCCCATGGACTTCAAGCTACAACTGAAATTCAAGTCCAAATTACCTACGTAAACATAAACCAAAGTATTTTAGAGACCTTCCCTTCATTTGAAAAAAATGAATGTCCTTTCCTCCTACGATGAAATAATTCAAGTTTTCTTAGAGGGCAGGAATAGGGTGTTGTCTATACTTCAGATTGAGATAAAAAGTAGCATAGTGGAAGTATTTATCTGTTCAGCTTTTTAATTAGTCAATTTTTCATATTTTCTGCTGTACATGAAAAACAATTAAAACAAATATGTGCCCTATTCAACTGAGATCAAGGGTAGAAAGAAAGCAATCTACGGGGCAACTTAGGATTAATGACAGCTTTGAAATAGATATAGAAGCAATTAATATCTAGATGAACTGCAATTTGTATAAGCATCCAGTGCCTACATCTGTTTAAATTCCTGCCCTTTCACTGGAAAAGCAACTTGTATACAAACACCAGTACTAGGAAGAACTGACAAGAGATATTGTCTTAAAAAAAAAGACTGATATCTCATAGAAAATATTAATCCTATCTCAAAGCTCTTTGCAAAGTGTGTGTCTGAATCATTACCATTTTTTTGAAAGGTACAGTATTTATAGAAAGATACCTGATGGGGACCTCTGACGGTTGTTCCAGCAGCTTCTAAAGAAAAAACTACTTCAGGTACACCCTGGTTTGTGTGCTTAGGTACAAATGTGAAACCACTGTCTGTTGCTTTTAAACATGGTTTGTCACGGATATTTTCTATAGGCATGTTTGTATGATCTGGGGGGTTTGTTTTGTCAACAGTAGTTAAGGTCATGAGATCAATGCCATGATCTTCAAATGAGTTAGGTTCCAATTTACTGAGGTTAACAGCACGGTCTCTGTGCTCCAGGTTAAAATGATGATCTTGAAGCATGTTTTCAGCTATACCGGTACAAGGAACTGTTGGTTTTTCCTGAGTGCTCTGCAAGAAAGCAGAGTCATTGTCTGTAGGTGGAAACTTGACATTAAATTTAGAAAGTGATTCTACAGAGTTGTTGTCCTCATCTTGGCCCACTCCTCTTGGTGTGATAGATGTGATGCATGATGCACCTCTATTTATATCCTTTATAACCCGAGGCTTAAAAAGCTCTTCTGCTTGTTCATCAGTTTTATCAGTACACTGTATCGGCATGGAAAACTGTATTTCTGTGAAGAAAGAATGAAGAAAACATTAAATAGTCCATTGAAGTATAGTTATTAAAGATGTGGTGTTGGGGATATTTTTCCTGAGAGGTTTTTGATCTTCTTTCTTGGCTTTTTTAACTGTTATTTTTTCTCTTTAAAATCAGATTGAGTTGTAGTTCTTTGTCACAGACATTAGCTCTGACACAAAAACTACCAGAACAGAAACAAATGGAAATAATTCTGTTCTAGTAATTCTGTTTCTCTTCGATTTATGGCTATAAACATTTTCATTTTATTGAAAATTATGTTGTCCCATACTCTTAGCACATACTTGCATATATTTACTGAATGTTCTGGCAGAAATAGAAGCTGGAACCCAAACCATTTCACACAGTGCCAAGAACATGCTAGGCACCATGAGCACGATTTTAGAAGGTATTCAGGTACCAAACTCCCACTGGTTTCCAAATTAGTTAAATATTTAAACTGAATAACTATTCAGAAATGGGACCATATTTCCCCTATTTTGAGAATTCCCCCTTCATTTTCAGCACTTTATTAACAAAAAAGATAATAACAGACATGGTTATTCCTAATCAGGTGAGAGAATAACTTCAGCACACATTGATTGTACAGCAGCCTTCTGACATCACTCAGATATTTCAGTAAAGTGGAACACAAAAGTAACAGAAATCAAACAGATTAAATCTATATCACGCGTAGCTTTTCACACAGTTGAGTTAGGCACTTCTTTAGGGAAACCAAAACCGTTCTGAAGTAAGTTGCCAAACACATATTCTCCAAAATTCCCACCCCCAATAAACTAAGTTACTAATGTACAATAAGAATATAACAATACAGTTCAGCATAGCAATTTGAAGCCACAAGCTACACATTAGCACTTCATGTAACAAAACTGCAGTAATGGATGACCTAAATTAAAAGCAAGTGCTGAAATCAGCATCTTTTGCATCAACTGTGTGAGTTTGGCAGGTGTTTTTTGAAATTACTTAAGCATCTGATAATACTGTTAAGAAAAGCTAGTAGGGAATACCCATAGTAGCTTGTATGATATTAAAGGTAAGCATTAGCATAACTGGCCATCCAGGATCTCTTACAGTTGCAACAGAAATCAAGTCTTTTGTTTTCAGGAGGTGTTGAATTAAGCTCGTCCCGTATAACAAAACAGTATTCAAAAGCCTGCACAAGGAAGTCTAGAAAATAAGTCCTCTGACTCTCCTCAGTCCGGCATTTTTCCTCTATCAGATACAGGGCCAGAGACATTCATAGCAGACATCTTTTGAACTGACAGCTAAATTAAAAGCAAGCAAGTGCTGTCATTCACACAGTATGATGGGATATCACATGTAGTAAGTGCCTGCCTCTCACTCCAAGGGACAAAACAATTACAAGAGCCATTGATGTGATGACTGTCTTTTATAGCATGTGATTTGGAGCATTCGTCATAGAATGCCAAAACTGGCGGTGCTTTTTCTTGGTGAAATACTGAGCACCATGTGAACAGACTTGAAAAAGGCAGATGGTAAACAGTGGAAGTACTTCTATGTATGTGTAATTTGCAGTATTTTCAAATATAAAGCAAAGCTTTCAAACAGTTGAATCACAATAAGAGCTTAAGTATGATATTACCAGTTTCAGGTTCTGGCTTTATCCTAAATTTACTCAGTTGGTCTGTTTGTTCTTTGGCTAGCATACATATTCGATGACACTCTTCTTTCATGTCCTGGAAAATAGTCTCCAGATTCTCTCTGGAAGATCAAAATGGTAAATTAAAGAGTCAACCAATTCAACTTGTTGTGACCTTTAATCTAGTCACACCCACAAACCAGAGAAAAACAATAGTAGAAGCTAGTTTTCTTGGATATCTTGTTCCTCAACATATGTATACATAATTTTGCTCTCATAAAAGGAAGCAGAAAAAGGAAAAGAAAATGTTGTCAAAGAGCTGTTTAGTCATATCATACACACATATATTTGAACTTAGGAACTGACTCTGCAAGGACTGCCCCCCAAAATCCAGCCTTTATATTTCTTTCAGTTCCCTCAGGTATTTTGTGGGACAGTTCATCTTTCCCAAGGGTACTGCTTCCACCTCATTCTAGGGAAAATAAGATGCTGCCACTATGAACATTAGTTGTTTACTCTTGTTGTCTGTGCACTTCAGGCTTTGCAGAAGAAGGAACACACAAGCATTTATTACTGTTCTTTCCATCCCTGTCTACCTGGCATTTTGGAGGGGGGCTTGTGAACTCATTCCCTGTCTGTTTCATACAATATCATATGAATTTTCCTTTTACTTTGAGGGATTTATCTTATTATATCTTTTCCAGAGTATCATATGGGCACTTGATACTTAGTTACCCGCACTGAGAATGGTAAAAATAGTTTATGTTGGTGTGAATTTATTTGCTCAAAGGCACTATGTTACTCAGTTATTGATGCATCCATAAAATTTCATTGTGAAATTTTGATAAACTTTCTGAGCAATTTATATTTCTAAGCAGAATATCATGGATTTTGTAAAACCAACTTTGGATGAAAAAGTGGAGTTGGATTCATGCTCTCTTTCGCATCTTTGTATCAAAAGACCTCAAAAGGGATTTTTCTTTAATCCAGTGACTTATTTTCCTTTTATATTGCTTTTTCATACAGCAATCAAACTGTGTTCCTACTTCTGTTCTGCTTCTTTTTTTGAAGACACAAATGTCTATTTGTATCTCATTTGATAAAAAGACCTGCAGAAGGAGTTAAAGTTGCTACTGTTAACATTCGCATTCTGACGATTTTTCAGATGTTTTCATAAATAACAAATTAAAAACCTCTCAAGTTTCTAATCAGAGTTTTAAAATATATGTATTATTAGATGAAGCAATATTAATTTGCTATACATTTGTGATACTATAATCTTACTAGTGTAAGATTACCAGTAATCTTACCAGTCACATACCTTTTTCCAAGAAAACAGTAAAGTAAGGGAGCTATTTGAGAGTAGGGAGACAGAAGACAGGTAAAGGTTTTTCATTTTTTAGATATAAATCGGTAAAGACAAACAAGCCTTTCTCACATCACAGTCTTATTTTCTCTCTTTCTTATCATAAAGGAGTAGTAAGCCAGACCAAAGATCCATGTAGTTCACCTAGCCTATGTCTGGGAGTGGTCAAAAGCAGATGTCTGGACAAAACAATAAGGGAACAGCAAGAATTTACAATTCTTTCCCTTAATACTCACCTAACCTCACCTTACAGAATCGTCTACTTTACCTCAACAAAATTGTTAAAAGTGCATATCCTATGAAAAATGCAAATCTGAGACTTTGGCCAATATTTTTCTGAAATCACTGGCAGAAGAGGGAATACTTTCTTAGGAAATTTACAGCTTTTGGTCCCTTGGTCATTGCAGGGGCTGGCTGGCTTCAGCTCACAGATAAACCTGGTTTCAAACTCTCTACCTTAGGACGGATCAGGCCAAGAATTATTTCTTCATACTGACTATGAGACCTCTTCCTAGCAGCACAGCAGGCTTCTTTGCTGTGCTGCCATCAGTTAATCCGTTATGATTGTATATTCCTGTCCTGAAGAGAGTTAATGCAAGGGACTTAATGCTTATCCAAACCCTAGCATTAACATCCACTGCTGTTTCCCATAGTTTAACCTCCTGCTGAACCAAGTGGCTATTTTTCTTTTTCCCAACATATCCCTACACACTTGTAAAGCCACAGCTATGATTCCACATAGTTGATGACTTTATGACCTTCCCACATTAGCTCTTTGACGCTCCCCAGTCCCCACTTTCCCTCATCCATTTGTTAAGGAACTGTGTAGAAAAGAGGGCCCTATTTAATGGTAGAAAAGACAAAAGCAAATTTAAAAAATGCTGCAAAAGTAGTTACCTTTCAGACACAGGTGAAATACCAGAGATCCCTAGAGATAATTCAGGCTTATCTGGAACAACTGTCTTACTTTTCACCTTGAAGTAAAACATGAAAATATTGAGCACATGTTAGCATATTAATTTTGCGCTTCACCTTGATATGAATAAAAACGTCATGGGGTCCTTCACCTAGTCCTGCTGGAAGCTTATCAAAACATTCACAAAATGACAAAACCAGTTTTTTACTGTCTGTGTGGAATTCCTATTTTCAGTTTAACAGTTTTTAGTTCAATGCAGTGTGGCATTCCTCTGTTCATACTCCCTTGAAAGGGAACTGCTCCTAAGAATATTGCTTGGCTGTAATTCTTTTTCAATCTGTATAAGGTAAGATTACATATTTTGTATAAGCTTGTTAGTGAGCTGTCCAGCTATTTTAGGCCTTAAAAATCAATTTATTCACAGAAATTTTCAATGAACACACCACAAGCTAATATGTCAGGAGTTCTAGCAGGTTTTTAAATAAGTCATTAACTTTGACTACCACCGTGTGGTTCACTCCAGTATTACATAGTTTACAATCTGCCAGACAATTAAGGAAAGTTTTTATAATAACCAGTCATTAATCTGCAGTTCCACTAGAACTGGGCAGTTCATATGTGCTCCAAATCAGACACAAACTTGATCACACCTGTCAAATCAGCTGATTTCTAAGCTGTGTAAGCTTAGAAATCTGTATAAGCTGATATATTGCTTATAACCGCAGATCCATAGCCTACAGGTGTCTTACCTTGAACTGAAGTGCAACTGTATCTCCTGTAGACACATCTGAACTGCCTTACACCTACTAACATGTTACAAGTGCTTGCATAGTAAGTTAAGCAATGCTTGGAAGTCTAATAGCAACAACCGATGTGTTGCTGTGCTCTTACCCTTACCTGTGTTAACTTTAATTAGCCAGCTAAAATATGTCTACATGGGTAAATTCACATCAATGACTGCACTCTACAAGGACAGAACAGCACTCTGGATGCCATTCTGTAACAAAAATAGGGTGGCATAAAAACAAAAAAATCAACTCAAAGGTGAAAACTTCCAACTGAAATTTGTAAGCCAGAAATGATACTCTGGAGTTTTCACAAATACGAAAATTTTAAAGACATAACATAAAATAGTTAACATACAAACCAACCAATATGTATTTAATGGTGTGCCCTGTGCGCTTTATACACTGTAATGATTTCCTAGTAATTATACAATGCTGAAATTTAAAATATGTGTATTAGAATAATCAGTATAAATTCCAAACATTTCATGTTTGAAAGAAGTATTTACAAATGTTTGTCTGTTTCATTTTATCTCTGCTTGGTTTCTTATCTTACCTCCCTTTTATAGGTTGGCATCTGTATACTCTTTTGTGCTTCATTTAATTCTTTCAATTTGCTTTTCAGATTTCTTATTTTATCTTCTTGGCTGGAAATAATAGATAAAAGCTTCCTTTCCTTTTGATTGCTTTTGTCCTCAAGTTGCTTCAATTTCATGCTCTCACTTTCTAACTGTTCCTAAAAAATAATTTTAGAAACACCAGTACAATTAATAGACTTGAGACTTCTGGAATATCACTGTTCAGCAGTCTGGAATAAGCAAAACTAAGGTTTTGCTGCATAAGTAAGGATAAGTCTTATTTATTACATTATTAATTTTAAATTGATAGTAGAAACCTTCTACCACTACACACAGATGGAACTCATCATAGATGATTACTCAAAACAACTGTATCTTCTGCATTTCTGAAAGTCATGCTAGTGTTTATAAAAGATAAAGACACTCGATTCACTTACTGTATCATTTAGATTAACATTTTATGTATAATATTTTGCATGTATAATATTTATGCATGATACATAAAATAATATTTAATTAATTTAAATCTTAAACCGTTTTGAAGATGGTGATAATTCTGCAGCTACCTGAATTTTTGAGCAAACCCAAGAACTCAATCATAGAATATCTCAAATTGGAAGGGACCCATAAGGATCAAGTCCAGCTCCCTGTTCCTTGCAGGACTACCTAAAACTAAGCCATATGACTAAGAGCTTTGTCCAGACAGTCTTCAAATTCTGACAGGCGTGGTGCCATGACAGCTTCCATGGAGAGCCTGTGCCACTGACCAGCAATCCTCTCAATGAAGAATCTTTACCTAATGTCCAACCTGAACTTCCCCTGATGCAACCTCATTCCCTTTCCTCTTGTCCTGTCACTGGTCACCAGAGACAGATCAGCACCTTCCCACCTGCTGCCCTCCTTGAGGAAGTTGTAGACTGCGGTGAGGTCACCTCTCAGCCTTCTTTTTTCCCAAGATCAACAAACAAGTGAACTCAGTTGCTTCTTCGTAAGTCTTGCCCTTGAAGCCTTTCACCATCTTGGTCACCCTCCTCTGGACACACTCTAATAGTTTGATGTCCTTCTATTGTGGCACCCAAAACTGTCCACAATGCTGAAGGTGGGTTGCACCCAGTGCAGAGCAGTGCAGGATAATCACCTCCCTCAACCAGCTGGTGATGCTGTGCCTGATGCCCCCCAGGACGAGTTGGCTCTTTTGGCTGCCAGGGCACATTTGTTAACTCGTATCAATTTGCCATCAACCCAAACCTCAGATGTCTTTCCACAGGGCTGCTCTCCAGCCTTTCATCTTCCACAAGGACTGTATTGCAAATATTTCAATCCTATAAAGATTTCTGAAATAAAAAGCACTGGCTGGTCTCACTTTAATGATCCATCTAGTAATACATGGAAATTTTATGTATGTGGGTTTTTTGGTGGAATACAGAAGAATGTAACAAAATTTTTTTTTAATATGCTCAAAATAGTACTTGCAAAAATTTTCAAGAAACAACCAACAGTTAAAAACTGCTGCTGTGAAAACCTTAAAGTTGTCAGTTTATGCAATCTATAGAAACACTAATCTTGAACTGTATCAGGTGTCACAAAAGTGTTCTGAAGCCCCATGATTGTCTCTGCAAGAGAAGTAAGCCCAAAGGGTTACCTCTCCAAGAAGAGTGTGAGTGAAATGCAGTGAAATAGTCTGTAGGCAGGTAGAGCAAGGTTAGGAGGAAAGAAGCAACTGGAGTGCTTTTTCAAGACCATTTATTTTAAAATGGAACATAAATAGGGTGAGGTTGTGCATTTGGAGATTAGATATGTATGGGTTACTCTACTAGACAAGGACAGCCACCCAGGGGTGGGTCCAGAGCTGGTTAACCAAGACACCAGCTGGTTAAGCATGGACGTGTGTACATGCAGCCGACAAAACTGTTTAGCCTCTAAAGTTAATACTAGCTGGATGAAAAAAACCCCAAAACCTGCAGGAAAATAGGTTTCCAGGCACTGGGTTTTAGTCTCAATTGTGACTTTGAATAGTAAATATACAGTAAGGGCTTCAAGGCAACTCCAGACTTGGGTGGTATCTCAGAGGTTCAGATGAAGCCTTTTCTGCTCAGTGACTTCAAAACATTGCCTAAAAGTGGCGTGTTTCTATCACAGCAAAACTCCTTAACCCTAACCTTTCTTCCATGCTTTACACTTCTGGCAGGTCAAATTCCATTTCCCATGTAAAAAAAACAAAGGGGACACAGCTTCTCCTGTATTTTCTTTTGACATTAATGGAAAATCCATACATACACGAGAAAAAGCCTTCATCTAAGATAACACTTGCCCTTGAAGGACAACTGTATCTTAAGGACAGTAAAATAACTCTTTCACTGAGCCTGTGATACAGCATAATTTATCTGTTTGAGACTGTGTGTGTGGCTAGCCGTCGCGAACGACGATGCTTTTTATGCCTGCGCGAATGGATTTATTACGTGGAGCTCAGCGTGCGCGGAACTGGCCCCACCCCCTTTAGCCCTGGGACACTCTAAGCCTTGGCCGGGGCAAGCCCGGACGAAGTTGGCAGAGCGAGACCCGCAGGACTCGAACCGGCATCCTTCCGAGAAGGAGCACGGATCCAGGGGCGGCCGCTTTACCCACACGGCCACAGCCGCCGGCCTGTTTGAGACTATTACAGCTCCAATTCACACGTGGGCTTTCAAAACCCTTCAGATAACTAGGAGCACTGCAGTAATGGCCAGTAGTTTTAGATTTAAGTAAACAGGAAGAAAAGCTACATGAGAAGAGCCATGCAGCATGTTGCAATGAAGACGTACTGATGGAAATCATTCTCATGCACCCTCAGGATACCAGAAAAAAAACTGGAGAAACGATTACACCTTTTGGGATCTTTCAATAATACAACTGTTCATAGCTTCATGATCTTACACTTTCCAGTACTGAGTCTGGTGGTTTGATGTGGTAACACATAAACTAGCTGAAGTTAAGTATTTTGTAATGCATTAGATCTTTTAAGCATGCTGGTATTAGCTACCAGCAAAGTAGTTACATATGTGTTATGAACAGATCAGTATATTTTGTTTCAGAGAGGCTTTATTGTATCAGAGGATAACTGAATTTGGACGGGACCTCAAGGGTTTTCCAGCTTCTAATCAAATCAGGGTTAGTTATGATGTCTGATCAAGCTACTCACTTTGGTCTTGAATTCCCCAAGGATGGAGACTTCACAACCTCTCTGGGCAACCTTTTCCAAAGCCTGACTGTCCTCATGGTGAAATGTTTTCCTTATGTCCAGTCTGAACTTTTGACATTTCAATTGCCAATTGTCTCTTATCCTTTTGTCATGCACCATCATTAAGAGCCTGGCTCCATCTGCCTGCTCATCTCAATGTAGGTACTGGAAAACTATTAGCTTCCCCTGAAGCCATCTCTTTTCCAGGCTGGACAAGTTCAGTTTCTACAGCCTCTTCTCATGGGATATGTACTCAAGCCCCCAGTTATCTCAGTGGAGCCTCTGCCTCTAGTTTGTCAATGTCTTTCCTGCACTGGAGGTCCCCAAACCAGATGCAGTATTCTAGATGCAGTCTAGCGAACGCTGAATAGAGGGATATACTCACTCCCCCGGGTGTGCTAGCTGCGCTCCTGTTAATACAACCCAGGAAGCTGTTGCCCTTCTTTTCTGTCATGATATGCTGCTGGCTCATGCTCAGCTTGCTCAGCTTGCTAGCCCAGCTCCTTTCCAGCAGAGCTGCTTCACAGCCAGTCAGTGACCAGTAAAGGAAGGTCCTTTTATTTTTCCCTGGAGTGTGCTATAATGGCCTGTTTCAGTGGCTTCCTAGGACAAACAAATGGTCACATGGTTTCAAGGAAAACCACAATTCAACAGATGAACTATAGGTGGTCTCAAGGAATTGTAACTTTTAACAGTTTACTGTTAACAGTAACAGTTACAGTAGCTCTTCTTTATTATTGGGTGGAGATAGATTAAACAGATGAAGCAATAAGAGAAAGGACTATTCATACCAGAATTTCTTAGGTTTGGTAGCAGGGCCTAATTCTCCTGCACATATCCTATCAGCTGCAAACAACAGCTACATGTCTAAAATTATCAGCTAGCACAAAATCAAGTACAGCTCTCTTTGAATCAAAGCTAGGAAACAAAGTGACACCAGAGAAGCTGGTATTGACTGGAACATGCAACTCTACAAGATTGCTGCAGTAGCTGCTCTTAGTTATGTAAGTCATTTTAGGACCATAACTTAGGACGATAAAGATGACTACCATACATGTGACATTCCTCTTTTTATGTCCTGCACAAAAAAGAAGACCTAAACATTTGTTTTGCAGGATGAACAGTTTTGTACAACATATGCATCACTGATTCCTGATACACAGTTTCCTCCTCTTTTTCATGGTACAAAACACTCTGATTATCAAATTCCACACAGTGTTTAATACTGATCATGAGCTTGTTTTCTGGTCACAGGTATTGATTTCAGCTTCCTGTTTTATTGAGTTTACGGGAATTTTGGTGTCTGACTATTCTAAAATGTAGAAGCTTGACACTGTCTGATCTCTAAGGTTTTCTGTTTGCTAGGCAGCTTTGGCTCCGAGAGAGTAACTGGATCAAAATTCTTCCTACTTAACAAAGTTTAGCCAGGGTCTCAGAAACAGGCAGCAATATAGGTCTGTTCAGTCTTAAGCAGGTGACTGAAAAAACCTGTTAATCTTGTATATATTTAGTACTGACCACCAGGCTAATCAGGTCCACTCACCTCTTTCAGTGAAGACAAATGTGAGCAAAAAAAGTCCTAAAACATTTCATGACATATAGGCAACAGAACTTGACAACAGCAGATAAAATACATAGGTATAGCCACCTACTAGAAAACACAGAAAAGATAATCCCTCTCTCATTTTAAACCTCTAAAACTTAAGCTCTAATCATGCACCTGTTACAACCAATTCAAGATTTCTATTGGCTTTACTGCAGGACAGAATAGAGTCACTGAAAAAATCCCACTGGACTCAGCAAAAGAGTTTCAAAGGGTATCAATAAACCCAGGCACCTCCAGCCATGGGAGAGACTGAGTTTCAAGGATGCTGTAGAGGACAACGGCTGTAGGCATAATTTATTGGTTTAGAGCAAAATGTAGATAGAATATGATTAGAAAAATACAGACTTTCAAACAGAATATTCAAATTTCCAAACTTCAACACCTGAAAAAGCCAATACTTTATTGAATTAGGTACTAGACAGCTATATTTTGTCAGTGACAAGATGAAGCATTTTTGGTCTAACAGATGTTAAAATATGATGTCTAGGGGAAAAAAAAAAGTACAAGAAAACAGGAGACATTCATGATACATCCTTTAATAAATTCCCAAATCTTCTGAGTACTAGTTTCTATGCATTTACTAACTCTCAACAGATTTCCTGTCCATGAAGTTGTCCAATTTACCCTTAAAGCATGAAGTTCTACTGACTGACTACCTATTCTGTGAGGGTTTTTTTACTTTTAGTTAATTTATTCAAAAAGACAGAGAAACGGGACCTCTTGGGTTTTCCCCAACTGCTTTCACTCATGCATTCCATGCAGTTTATCCATCATACATCAAAAGTTCATATGTAAGAAGTGCAAAAACTGGCAGCTACCACAAAGGCATATAAAGCATTTACCAGAATACAATTCATTTTCCATCATCTTCAACAGGAAGTTGGGGTTCTATGGTTCTTGTCCTCTGAGTTTATTCTATAAACTGAGAGCTTGTGTAAAGAGACTGCTGTGTGTCTTGTAGCCAGCCCATGAATTGCATGACCAAGACACGGTCAGAGGTAGTAGAAGTGTGTGTGCCTCTGTTGTGCTACCTGGACAACTTCATACCACTTTGCCAGGTTAGTGCAAATCTACTAGACACAACACCAAACATTAGGGTCCTCCTTGCATCAGAAGCATGGTGCAAAGATACACATGTGCTGCTGCAGAAGCCAGCCTTTGTCCAGTCAAACATGTTTCTCAAACTCCATGCTCTCAACACTGAGTAAGAGAGCTACTACCTTCCCAGTAACAGGAGCATAGGAGTAGGCTGGGTCAACCTGACTTTGCATAAGTTTAAATCTCTACACATCTCAAATGAGATTCCTTCAGGATAATTAAGAAAGAACCAGCCATCCAATACAATTACTTTCCAGTTAACATTTCTGATAAAAAATGAATTTCTGTGAATTTACATAACTAATTTGTTTGTAGCTCACATTTAGAAACTAAATCCTGAAATTGAGTCTTTATAAATATAATGCTTGATTTCACACAAGGGTCTTTTTACGACCCTTACAGGGTCTCTACTATGGAGCTATGGAGATTCATACTCAAAAATAAGATATTTTATGTTTTAAGATTGTTCTCAAAAAACACAGGAAAATTACTTAGGATAAGAACAATGCAACTTTATGCATCTCTGTCACTGTCTTTTCTCAATATGTAAAATCCATTCAAGGCATTTCCCATCTATTCTGCACTATTGCTTATTCCTGTTACTCTCAATAGGCTGTAGTAAAAATCTCAATGTTAATTCAGTGAAGAGAGGCAGAAAAGACCTTGTCTTAAAACTAGCTAATCAAAACACCCAAACAAATCAGCAGTATCTCTGGAGCAATGGATAGTTCACTTTCTACTCCACTACTTTTCGAGTGCAGATTCTCCCTTTCTCGCAAAAATACAAAGACTAGTTGCAGTGTGAAATGCTCTTGTAAGAAAGAAAAAGCCCCTTTTTGACCACTGATTTTGGCAAGTTAAGAAATAAATAAGCAAGTTTTATGATCAAAACTATTCTAGAGAGCTTGATGGCCAAACAGATTTCACTGGGAAGGATCAAAGACATGCTTAGTTCACCTAAACAGACTGCAGTGGCCCAACACTCATGCACTTCAGGTGCAGCTCAAAGGAACCAGTAAAAATCTCACTTACCTCTTAGGTTCTCATGGTATAATCACAGCACAAATGTGAACTTATGTTAAACATACTGCAGGTGACCATACCTTTAAGAGTTTTTCTCTTTGCTTTGCTATGTTCAGTTTTTCAGAGATATGGCTGAAAGGTAAGTTGGGTGTTTCAATATCTTCATGCATCAGAATGTAGGGATGTGCACTACCTTAAATTAAAAAAAAAAAAAAAAAGCAACTATCACTGCATTTTTCACAAGCTACCTTATACGTACAATCAAAATTAAATGAAACTAGACTTATATTAAATTCTTTATTTTCTTTCAGCAAGTCTTCATATTGAACAAGTGAGAGAAGCCAAACTCAGTGTTTAGAGACAATGCAAGACTAAATCAGCAATAAAGGATCTACATGTACTCCTAAAAATAAAAGTCAGCCACTTTGCTAGTATTTATGAAAACCAGGAGTGTTAGGCTAGTGTGAATAAATATTTAATGAGCATGGCAGATTAACACATGGTTACTTTGACTCTTTTCTCTTATTTGTGTAATACAGTCAAACAGTGAAAAATTATCCATCAATGACTATTTGATTTGAAAGAGAATTACCTGCTTATAAATCTCTGGTTATCCAATAAGATTCGCATCACAAGAGTCATCTAACATAAGAGACATAATCATAGCACTCACATCTAGAACAACCTGAGATAAACTTATTAACAGATAGGTGTAAAATTAATATGTAACATTTTTTTAAAATTTTAGTGAATGATTTGAACCCATATTTTCATAACTTCTATTGGCTTCAGTGTAAGCATGTTCTACCTCTAAAGAAAATCTCACCATTTCTTGAAGAGGATAAAGAGAGACCCCAGAAGTGTTGCATTTTATAAATAGATCTTGAAACAGCACATTTGTGTTAACTCTCACATTCACAGAAAAGTATGATACTCATTTGAGATATGTATATTGTAAAAACTGAGGAAACAAAGTCAGAACTATTCATCAGTGCAACACAGCATAAAAAGCAACAACGTGCAAACTGGAGTACATACCTCTATTAGCATTCAGAGCAGCCAACTGTGATTTCAGTTTTGCAATAATGCTGTTTTGAAGCTCTATCTTTTCCTGCTGTTCACGTATTTGCTGCATGTAGTTTTCTGTCTGCAAATATAATTTAATTAGCATTAATCTTTTTCTGTTTTGACTAGGGGTCTCCTATTTGGCACATAAAAAGCAGCTCTGATTTTTAAGGATAGTTGTGGTCCTCTGCATGAAAACCCTTGGCAGTCCATATTTTTGGGACTGCACTGATTAGAAAGGTATTACAGGAAATAAATGCTGAGTTTTAGTAACTGTTTCAACTGTGGCAGTGGTAAAGGGTAACTTTAAAGTTAGGTTTCTTCATTCATAGACAGAGAATACATCAGGCTTAAAATTAACATTTTAGTATTCAGCTGGTCAGTTAGCTTATCTATTTAAAGAAGTAATTTTCTTACTCTATATTTGCTCACAAATTATATAAAAAGTGGCTTTTAAAAAGATAGATTTTAAATGAAAAACAACAACATTGCTTATTCCATACAACAGACATTCTTTAAATCATTTTGACTGCCTACGAACATTTTTGTCTGTTTCTTTGAACATAGTGGACTTGTTTTTCTACCCTACAAAACGGGACTGGGGGGATGGCAAGCAAACAGCCCCATCCTGTATCTCCTATTCTCCATCTCATGCTATAAACAGGCCATACAGTCTCTAATAATACTGCTCATATTTCACCAAAGTGTATAAACATTGCTAGACAGTCCATTAATTGAACAAATGGCCAGGTGGTAGGAAGATGCTAATATTCAAAACTATTATTTCATTAGCACATGCCTTATGCTGCAGTTAGAGCAGTGCTAAAAACAAGCAAGAAAACTTAAAAAAAATCCCAACACGAAAACTTTCAGGAATGTACTGAATTTTTCTGAAATTAAGAATGTGTCAATTACTGACCAGGTCACCACCTGTGACAAGTCTAGGCATTGTTTTCATGTCTATTCATTGTTTATCCATACTGCTATCTAATTCTCAAATCTCATCCACATTTTAATTCCATACCCTCCTACTGTCCAGTGTGTTTGTCTGTAAAGCAGGCAGGAAAAAAATCTACAAGAAAAATTTACTTTAAAAGGCCAGGTAGTAGTTGTACTATGAGAGTTTATTAAAAGAAAAAAAAAAAANTTTAAAAGAAAAAAAAAAAAAAAAAAAAGTGATCAAAGAGCAGTACACTCCAGCAGCTAGAAGAGACCTCATGAAGCAGAAAAATCACTGAGAACCAAATTGAAAATGTACAACAGCAATGTCTTGTCAACACTTCTGTACAGAGCACAGACATGACAGCTAAAACAGACAGAAGAGAAGATGCTTTTGACAGCCAGTGTGCACAAATTATTCCTTGAGTCAGATGGCAGCAACAAGTTACCAACTAGAAGATCTGCATGACAACCAACCATCCATCTGTATCAAACACCATCTGGCCGAGATGACTCTGGCTTCTGTGTGCTTGACATGGCTCCCAGCTCTAGAGACTGGCAAAACAAGTGGCCTATCGGTAACTTAAGTAGTAAACTGTTAACAACAGCGTGGTGGACAATCCAACAGTGTGTGGAGGCCACACAATGAACAGGGGAAGTTAGTAGAGTAAAGCACTGTACAAAGGTCATTCAAAACCCAGGAGTTTTGTTAAAAAAAACCAAACAATACAAACAAAACCCCCCCAAGTAATTATAGTATCAGCTCTTTCGGAAAAAATACTTCTGTTCTCTTTCGAAGTCATAAAATTCAACTACTGAAAGTTTGATTAGGAAAAAGATTTAAACTGGTAATAATCCTTTATCAAAAGCTTTCATTTTTAATTTCTGAACCAGTGAAAATGCAGTGAGAAATCTTGCACACATTTAGTTCACTTAATACTTATGATCTCACATTTCTCTGGTTTTCTTGCACAGACTTTATAAGAGGTATCTGATCTTACACTTGATGTCTTGTTCCCTGGACAGACGTTTCTTTTGTATTCTGTTAGATGACTCAGGAGTATTAAATAGTTTTCCTTCAAATAGTTAATTGTTCATCATAAGAGACTGAACTTAAAAGATCCCTAGATATTCTAAAACGTCTTGCCTTTTGGTAAGTTTGTTGCAATTTCAGCACAAAAATCACACTACTTGTGCTTGTTATGTATAGAAATCTCTACAGATTTACAGCAGCATTGCTGCAAGACTATGAATAGAGACAGACTGCACAGTGGATGATTGCACGCATGACTGACTTGATATGCGTTCTGCAATGCCTTGGCTAGTTTATTTTGCTGTGCAAGGAGATGGCAAGATTGGGCCCAGATATCAGAATATTCTCTAGTATACCTTTCCCTGCTCACCGTTCTACTACTGCTTCCGTAACTTGACATTGAACGTAGTTCATCTGCCCCTGAACACAGTTCCAGCCTACCAGTATCAGAAAATCCTGTAGCACCAAAACCATTCCAGCCTTCCTGTAACAGAAGTTCCACTGCTGGGCAGAATATGCATCAGAAAACTACCATGTAAAGCCAACCCCAACCGTTCTGCAATATGTTGTCCTACTTGATGAGAAGTTGTAGAGGAGTTTTGGCTGAACTAATGTTTTCTGCAATAGACTAAGTAAAAACGCAAAGGTGCTCCTGACTGGTCAGAATGCCTCTGGAATCTGCTGGAATACTTATTTTAGCAGCCTTCAAGTATGTTTGCTGTACATGTTTCAACACAAAAACTCTGTTGTTCTAATAGCTTGCACAGTGGGAAAAATATTAGTCCTTGATCTTTACACCAGGTAAACTAGTAATTCACATGGCTTATCTTCCTACTAACACAAAAGTGGTTTAATTTAAGAGCTTTACATTAATAATTTAAAAATAAAATTGAAAGAATATAATTTAAATTTCAAAAAGTGCTTCATTAAAGTTAGGTAAAATTTATATTTATCTTTGATGTTTACATTAGAAGATTTCACTAATCCTCCAAAACAGACAACACTTTTGCCGAATTCAAGGTCAAAAGCCAGAAACTTACCTACTAAATTCACAGTCTAAAGAGTTACTCTGCAGTGTACTGGCCTGGTTTCATAATGGCAATTTCCAACTTTAACAGATGCACTAAAGTGTGCATAGCTAAAGTGAAACTGAAATCTACATGTACTACCATCCTCCCTGGGAAGGATGACTTTAAAGATAGAATTCAGAACCCAACACGTACTTTTTGCTGCAGTTCTTTCACAGCATGGTCCCTATCCATGAACGCTTGTCGATAGGCTTCATAAGCTTTGTTAAGCTGCTCTCCAATGTTTTTGTCCATAATTCACAACGTTGTTTCATCACTGGAAAGATGTCAATTTAACAGATCTGAAAAGTAATCAGAAGGAAGAAGAGAATGCACACAACATCTTGAATTATAGCTCTGCTCACCTCAACATTTAATTTTATGTCCATGGATAGTATTAAACAAAAGCCAACAAAATCAGACTAACTCTGAATCAAATTCTGTATGTATAGAATGTATAAATGTATGTGTAGTTCGGTGTTTAGGACTGAGACTTAAAATTGGTGCAGATCACCAGTTACCTGATTTCATGTGATCTCTGAAAGTTTAATGTTTACATAATTGTGAAATAACACACACCATTAAAACAAAACTAAACTCACCTTTTGGCATTAAGCAATAAAAAGATAAAAGCTCAATAACATCAGGTTACACAAACCTATGCCATGCCGTATTTGAAAATTTCAACACAAGCTACATTACAAGGTAAATTAAAGCATCTTTAATCTAAAAATCAGTAACACCAATCAGTAAGAATTAGTAGGACTTGGACCTTTTCACACAATATTATAAACTTTTTATGTGTTGTGCACAAATTCAGCAAAACTCCCAAAACTACAGCTCATGAACTTTGACATACAAGACTACAAACCTAGTAAATATCACAGACTCCAATTTCAAGAACTTTGCAAACACAGGTCCTTTGCTTCTGTAGTAATACATGACATTTATTTTAAGAGCAAAATTTATCATAACGCAAGTACAGTAGAGAGCAAGTTGCTGAAGTATCAAAAAAACCCACCCCAAAAATCCAAGGTACCAGCATTAGGAAAAAAAAAAGAAAAAATTAATAATTTCATATCTCCTGGTATTTAAAGCATGGTGATCTGACAGTAAATGGTGTGGACTGGCACTATAATCTCTCACTATCTTCTGGGATTGTGCATAAACCACAGACACTATTACGGAAAGTGCTGCAGTCAGATGAGGATAAGCCGAGCAAGAAGGGTATACGGATAACTTGCCTTGGACCCTGGTCAGAATTCTGATCATTGCAGCTTGAAGATTCTGTTCATGTTTTCTTGCCTTTGAATATCTACCCTATCAGGGCTTGAATACAGAAATGAGGTTTGACTTTCCTAGAAGGTGCAACAGACTACTCTATGGACATCGCACTTTTTGTCCTGCAAATTTTAGTTTAATCATGTTTTCATACTGCAAAAACAATTCTATGTTAACTCTGGCGTGGCTGTACTTTAATAGTGGCAAAGTGAATTCTTTAACAGCTTGGAATCATTTGTAACAAGTGTTACTGAAATCCAAGTTTATAAGTTTTGTGTAAAACACCTACATTGTTTCATATGAATGGTTTTGTTTGTCTTGACTGGTTTTGCTTTCCTAAACACCAGTTCAGTAGTTTATAATCACAGGTCCCTGCATACAGTCTCCAAGTTGTTAGCAACACTGGCTACTTCATCCATCCCCTTCCTCCCCAGGAGGGTATCCCTTCACTAAATGGAATATTCATTCTAATACCTGGGGCACATCTTTCAGTTTCAATGAAGGACTGTTTTATGTAGTTCAGTGAATAAGATACTACATCTTCCTTCAGGGACAGGCACTAAACTGCAGAGGGCTTTGCTATGGCTGAAAGTGACTGAAAAGTGTGCACTCACTTTCTTTATAAGCTTGCAAAGTTTGCATCCATGTTGATTTTGTATTTTTCCGAGAATCTCCAATGACACCTGTAACAATTTACCTACTAAATGGCATATCCTGTACATATAAAACATAACTTCAAAAAATGGGTCCAACGTGATTGAAAAAACTATGTTCAGATACTAATGGAGGCAATAGGACTCACAGTTCATAGAAAATCAAGGTATTAATTTCATTCATACAAATTCAAATCTCCATTTGAAAAACGGGATTTAAAATTTATACCTAATTTCCAGTCTTTTACTTACTCATTGATTGAGACTGGGAGCATTAACAGAGTTATGCTGTCATTTGCACTGCTGGTACCAAACGTAATTGATCCAACAGGCAGAATTGTAGCACTGTGCCCGATTTTTTTACTTGGTAGGGAAAAATAAGGAGAATGGTAGCTAAGTTACTGGTAGCTCCTTAAAATCCAGACTTCATACAGTAAGAAGGGGTCAATGAAAGTCAGAAGAACTGGTTCTATATTTGCCCTATCCCCCCTAGACACTCATTTCTGCATCCACCTCACCCTTCCCTTCCTTCCAGCATAACAAATCTTACAGTAAACCATATCAGCAAACCAATCCAGTTTAAAACTAAATACTAGAGGTGTTATTGCTGCGTTAGTTTTAATCAGATCAGATCCACAGACCACCTCAAATGGCATGGTAACACAACAAAGCCTGCACAGGAGCAGAAAATATCAGCAAAAGGCACACAGAACTGTGCTCAACAGCAGCATTGGCTTTGAAATTGTAACATGAGGTCACAGTTATGTAACAATAACTGGAGTCTGCCCTGCCACAGAGAAGGGATACTACAGCCTTCTCCCATCTCTGGCCATGTATTTTTGCCACTTACTTGTACTGGTATTAGCACTTCCATGCTACACAGCTGAGTATGCCAAAGTAGCTCCCTACTTCCTCAAAAAAGCAACAGCAGCCCCCCTAAAAAAGCCAACCTCGAAATTAAAACTGGAGCTAGCTCACTGCAAGGCTGCTGGAGCATTACTACCAGCACAAGGAGGCAGTGGGAACATGAGACTAGCCGTGGGCAGGACTGCCGCAGTCTAGATTTAGATTGGATTAAACTACTCTGTAGTCACACCCTGGATTGCCTGCTGCTGGAATAAATAACTGCTTCTTATGTTATAGATCTCATATCCAAAACTCCTTGCAGTTAGAAAAGCTGGCTCCTTTTCCTGCTTCTCCTCCATAGGCATCAATATTTATCAGGGAATTTGCCAACTGTTCCTTGTCATTTACCCTTCTCCCTACATCCAACTGGGAGGAGAAACCCCCCTCCCAACAACCCTAAAATAAAAAAACCCCACACAACCTCCAACCCAAATATTCCCCTATTTTAACTAGACTTAGTTATGCTATGTTCCAGTTGCTGCATTCCATACATTATTCAGCCCAAAACTGACAACCCTGATTTTTAGGAACTGATATTCTAGATATTCATTAGATCCTAAAGACTTTCACAATCATTAACAGCAATATGTAGTGAGCAGAGACACAGCAATACAAAAAGCTGCATTTATTCTAACAGGGACAGAATTAGAGGAAGAGATGAGCTCCAGAAGTTGTCCTGCAAATGTAAATACCTGCGAGTGTTGTGTTGCTGGAGCTATGGCAAAGAGAACTAGAATTTCGTATTTGAGTAAAGACTTGAACACTGGAAAACAACTGGGTGTATCAAATGTTGTAAGACAAACTTTTAAGTAAACAAACCAAATGAAACCTCCAGATTATCTTAAAATACTTGTCTCAAATGAGAAACATTTTGCTGATATAGGTGGGAAAAAAAAGAAACAGTACTATGAATTTTCTGAGTCAAATGCCAAAAAAGCTCCAACACAAAGATTAGCAGCATATTGCTGCAATCTCAGCTCCACAGCTCACTAGAGAGGCATATGACTTTCACAGTGCCTCGGAAAACACCTTAAATTCTGAGGAAAAAAAAAAAAAAAAACTTTAGCTAATCATGTGTGTATATATACACATTAGTTCATAATACACGTTCCTACCTCCCATAGGCTCATATGAGAGATGAGAACATAGGTGTCATCCAGCAACAAGTACTCCTCTACATATTTCTGCTTTCAAACAGCTTTTTCAATGGAAATGTTTTGTAAGTTACACTGCCGTCATCCTGGGCACTGGAAACCTGTTGAGGTAATAATTCGTGAGAGACCGAGACCTCACTGTACTTTTTGTTTTTTCCCTTATTTCTTGTTAGCGGACACAACCCCCTCCCTGCCCGGCGGCGGCCCCGCAGGGCCCCTCCCGGCACA
>VXBX01006869.1:493877-569923 GCA_013400415.1 Scytalopus superciliaris
CCCCCCCTCCCCACTTCATGCAGGCAATGAATTTTACAGATAAGATAACATGGCAACACACGGTTTTGGTTTTGCTACTGCTACAAGCCCTTCTCTCTTTAGGTCACATGTATAAGTACGACTCTTTCTCCTGGAGGTGTGTAGGAGGGTGGGAGCTGATGGCGAACATGAGGCGTGTGTTACAGGATAGTCACAGAGCCAGCAGCGGAGAAGCACTACAGATTCCGAATTAGTCTCGGCCGTCTCTGAGCCCCAGCGAACATATCCACGCAGCCAGGCTGTGGTGTTTCCTGCCAGAGCAGAACTTTTCCCTTTGCCCGCTTGCAGATCGGAACCTGTGCTCGTTCCAGCTATTCCGACCTTACCTGCCGTGCGTGCATGTGCTTTGGAAGCCTGAGAACTGAGCTCAAACACAGCCAGACAAAAAGGAGTCAGGTGTTCTTCTCTGTGCTCTTTTGAAGGTTGCTCCTATTATAATTTACCTTTTCTGATGGGTCTGTAACAACTCTTTTGATCTGTTTTGGCCTGTACTAAGGCTAAGGAGACAGCAGATGGCTTGACAAGCCTATAAATGTGCTTCCTGCTTGGCTACTTTTAGTAACTTAGGTGAGGTTCTAATGAACTACTAAGGTTCAGAGAGGGTTTAATCTGTACGTTTGATCTGCACATTTCCAAGGAAGAGGTGATTCAATTTCGCTGTCAGAGACAGTATTGGAGACATCCCAGTTAAGGTTTCATTCCACCAGATCTCAAAAAAAACCAAAAAACCAAGGACATGGGCAAAAAGTCTGTTTGTTTTCATTTCTACATGTTACATTTTTATTCAGTTTTGGCAAGTAGTTATGCACTTAAAATTGTAAGGGAAATCTCGGTAACTGAAATAAAACCTGCAATTCTTAAATTCAGATCAATGTAGGTAAATATAATTTAACAGAGGCTATATTTAAAAAGGGATAATGTGCAGAAAAGTTGAATTCCAATAGAAACATAACATATACACCATTTCTGAAACGCTATCATTTCATGTGAGTTGTTACAGGGAAAAAAAAGTATAAATTCTAGAAATACACTTAATGTAAATTTATTGTGAAGGTCTCAAACTCAGCAAAGCAAAAGTGACAACCATCTACAAACATGACTTTTTGAATCGCATGTATTAATCTCTTAGTTCTTTATCAGTAATATTCTTTCAGAGTAAAGCATGAGAGAAGGTGGTCTTTCCTGTATCTTCATTATTTAGTGTCTTCTTTATTTACTGCATTTCCTCCCCAAATACAATAAGATGTATGTAACAAGCTTTACAACAACCCATCTTGGTATTCATAGGGACTTCCAACCCTTGAATAAATTGTTAACCAGAAGAAAAGAAAAATATCCATGAAAATAGTACAAAACCTCTATTATGCAGCTAACTTGGTCTCTAACTTTGATCTTTTACACTTTCTTTTACTTTACAGTCAGTTAGTTTTTTTCATTCTCTCCCTCACTGTGTTTAATTTTTTCTGCTTCCTGCTCTTCTGTCTCTATTTAATGCAGCTATTCCTATAACAACTTTCTATATTTTTGTCCCACACCAATATTTCACACTTTTATGTCATTGTCAAGACAGAATTGCTTTCCTCTATGTAGTCTTCACAAGACAGCTGGAAAGAGCAAGTGTATACCAGTGTATTTAAGAATGATTTTTAGGAATCTACTAATCTTAAAAACAGTTGCAAACAACTTATCTGAGGTTCAGGAGTGGTGGTGAAGAGGGTCTCATCTTTATTATTTTATTTCACTTTATCTTCAGACTTAAAGTAACATTTTGACTACTTATGCTTAGAAATTTTTTATTTTGTAGAGGGGAATTAGGAAATTGATACTTTTTTTGAAGATAAAATTCAAATTTGCTCTCAGCGGGTCAAGAAGCCTATTTAGGTACCTCACATCATCTACTTGCAGTTTGCTGTTTGACATTACTTCTGAAATGGTATTTTGACAGGAATTTTACTAAGTCTGTACTGATGTGTTAACAGTGTGCTCATTGGTTACACTGCACTGAGGCCTTGGAAGGAACTGACTTCTCTCCAGGGAGGCTGGTGATGCAGCAGCTGGCAAAACACTGCAGTTCATTGAAGGTTTCATCATATTCCTTTATATAACTTTTTATGCTTATAAATACAAATTGGCTTCTAGCAGAAAGAGGTTAAAATATTCCTTACAAGTTGTTATGTAGCCATTCGTTCAGACACTAGGTGGCTCACGTCAGATGTTAAACCTTTTCCAGAATTTATAAACTGTGGTCCCAACGGAGTGTGTGGATGCTGAAAGAGTGTCTGCTACTCTGTGGTATTTCTCCGTTCTTGCAATCGGTTGTTGTTGCTTTAACAAAGTAAAAAGCATGTTTTGAACTTGAAATGCCTTTCCTGATCAGAAAATGAGAATTGTGGATTAATTTTGACCAAATATTGTTGTTCCTTAGTATGAAGGAAGGTGAGGCTGATTTTTTTCCCGTAACATCAAAAGCTGATGAGCCTGTGGAGATGCTAGTATGTATTTTGCCAATAGGTTGTAATAGACAAAGCCTGAGTTCCAGAAACAAACTAAAGTGCAGACTTACAGATTTGGTGAACTATAAGCAACATGAACATAGTGTTTTAGACTTTTTCTATGCATCTGAATGCTGAGGTTGACAAGTATAATTTACTCGTTGTGTTTACGAAGTGTAGGAATCAAAGGTTTGCATTTTCTTTTCTCATTTCTTTGGTAAGAGAGATTTTTATGTCGCCTGGGAGGAATGTCAACAGGATTATGAAATGTGGTTTTGTACTTCAGTACTGCTTATGACTAATATTAGCTGGGAACTTCCACTGAGAAATACCCAACTGAAGAACTTCCTTAAATGCAACTGCAAGCAGACAGTCATTCTCTGAAATGAGACTTCAGCAGAAACAGCCTGCAAACTGGCTTTGGACCCAGTGCAACATTCCTGACTTCCATAAGTAAGGTCAATGACTTCTGGAGGCTCCCTATCCTGGAAAAAGGTTAACCTGCATGAAAAGGGAGCAGTGCATGAACAGGCAATCCTGCATGCGTGGGAACAGTTAACATACATAACAACTGTTGTACCAAATATAATGCATGTTTTTTAATATATTGTGAAGAAAAAGCCAGTGATGATAATGACACCAAAAGAAAGTAGCAACAGCTTTGTAAAACAAATGCTATTCCTCTATATAGAATATAACCTGTGTTACAAATACAGAGAGTGCAAGATGGAGAGTGAAATACTTCTTTGAGAAAAATAGCCAATCTACTGATTCTTAGTTAAGCTCCTAAGAAACTTAATTATGCAAACACTTGAGCTATGTTTAAGTTTTATCATAGTTGTGTTTTTCTCTTCTTCCCCTCAAACCACTGTATAGTGAAACTGAGTTCTGTAGAACAATGTAGGGAAAACACTTACCTTGGAAAACATGTTTTCTGTGTCATGAGTGCCTTTTGCCATAGAAACAAATATTGAGGAAATTTTATATAGCAACATTAATTCTGTAGATCTGTCAATGTGAAAAACTGAGGTATTTTGATATCAACTGCATTACAAGGCCTTCTCCCTCTGTTACTTGTTAAATCTCGGTAAATCTTGGTAGCTGGTTTAGATAGAACTATGTTATATTCAGTATCTAATTTGACAAAACATGGTTGATATACAGAGCCTTTGCACTATATTGATATACATGGTTGATACACAGAGCCATTGAATGTTGTTTGATCCCAAAACTCTATTCAGGTTGTCAGTGTGGAGTAAGAGTGGAAGAAGTCAAGGACGATATATTTGAAATAACACATTTCATTTCTGGAATCTTATGACCTCTTTTCCTCTTCTGCAAAAAGGGGAGCTATGTCGTGCAGCAAGATCACAGATTCCACGGTATTATTTTTGTTTCTGTAGTGTCATGAAATTCCAAAGTTTGGAGAAAAGAAAGAGACAGGTGTTGATGCAAAGTCATTAAGTTAATGGACCTGTGTTAGTATACCTATGGAACTTCTTGTCAAAATTGTTCAGGATGTGAAAATTTCGGATGTGTTCAAGGGGAGATTGGACAAATAAATACTTGAAAGATTCACTGAGGGAAACTAAAGAGACAGGCAGCATCAATCCCATGAAGTTCTCTGACCTGAAAATAGCTGGCAGCTGGGAGAAGACTCTGAGGAAGTATTACATATGCTTGCCCTGTTCTTATTCTTCCCAGGGCATTGATTTCTAGCCACTGCTGAAGAGAAGATGGGTCTGAACCAATGTGGCATATGTTCTTATGTTAATGACTTCATGCTGATACAAATGTGTAGGAATTTCTCTACATTAAACAATCTCCTGTAAAAGACAGGATTCTGTAGAAGGATAGGGAACATTACTATTGCAGAAGCTCCACAAGATCTTGTAAAATATTTTCAGAATTATTTCTTGTAATTTTAAAATATCCATTTGAAAGATAAAACCTTTGAGCTGCCTTATTTAAGATAATAAGTGAGGTTTATCTCCTTTCTCAAAGGTGCTGTTTATAGTTTGACTATGTTTCTAATTAAATTGTGATGACCAGCAGAGCAGTTGCATAATATCATTCTGACTGCTCACAAAGCTTAACAGAAAGTATGTCTATGTAAGTACACAGCAAAGTGATCTCCTTGATTGGTGGACTGAAAACAGATCCTGAGAAAAAGGTCTCACGAAGAGTAGTGGTTAGAGTTTTTTTCCCCCATTCTTTAGCTGGAGACAGTATCTAACCATTTAATGCAGTTTATTTGGTGCAGGGCTTTCCAACTGTGTTTCTGTATACACCAGTTAATTTTGTCCTAGTTAAAAACTGTACAATGGAATAAACTTTCCAGGTTTCCTCCTAAAGTAAAATCTATAGGGACAGCTGTTGAAACGGGTTGATCCTGTTTAATCTTTTAATAAAACCACAAGTCCTCCTTAAGGAGGACATTTTTACAAGATGATAGAACAACTATAATTTCCCTGACACATGGAGTTACTATACATTCTTTCAACAGTATTCGATTGTGTGTTAGAGTGGCATTTGAAAATAAATAGTTCTGTTTACCTGCCTCATCTTTGTCTTGTGCTATACTTGTTCCAGCTCCTCATGCTAACTTGTAAATCATTTTATAAATGAAAAATATGGTTTTGTGACTTCAACAAAGTGCTTTTCTCTATTCTTACTCATAGACTTCCTATGAGAGTTTGTTGGGTCTGAGCTTGACTAATTAGAGTGGGCAAGACAAAATAAGATGCTCAGATGAGTGTTTCTGCAAATCTTAAAATGTACTGTTGAAGTTCTATAACCAAGTAAACCAAAAAGATTTGAGCAGTCAGGCTGCTCCAGTTTTAACTAAAATTTCTTAATATCTGCATGCAAGACAAATCAGCAGCTGTGCCTGCTGAATTCTATGGTAAATCCTTCCCAGCTTTAAGCAAATAAAGCTTGAAGACATGTGTGTAGCGTTTCACCATGTGTTGACACTGCCCTTGCTTGGAAACAGCCTCATTGTCTGTGAAGCTAAGTGGAGTACATGATAATAAAAGTTCAGACCAGCTTCTTGCAAATTATATTTGTTCATACCATGCAGTAAACAGGAATATCTGTACAAATCATAAAGAAAAAAAAAGGATTATTCATTGTGTGTTCTCAGTTCTAATACAGAAAAAACATTCCTGGTAATAACTGACTTTCTGAGAGAGCTGTCACACTTCAGGATTTACTCCTGGTGAAGTAGGGAGAGAAACACATGATCAGTGGGTTTGGGCCTTTTGTGCATAATTAGTGGTAAAACGCACGTGCACACACACACATGCACACACACTCACTTACTTCGTCTGGCACAGCTTCAACCTTCTTATTCACCAGCTGCTAAGACATTTTCATATCTATAACTGCTTCCTCTGAGTGAAGACACACCTGCTCTTCTAGCATTGTATTCATTTATTGTTGGCTTTCTGGAAGCAAAAGATTTAGGAGAATTTTGGCTTCAGATTGGAGATCTCAGTAAGAATGGGATAACTCAAAACAGTTTTATAAAAGCTCTTATACGTTAATGTGTCTGATTAATTACCAGTTCATTTCAGTAGATACACACCAAGGGTCTAGAATGTAATGTTCAAAGTGGCATTTTGCTCACATTATTTTCTACCTCTGTGTCACTTGGAAATGGTCTTATTTGGGTTTGACCATTGCTATAATGTCATCACATACCTGTCAGTGCTCTGAAATTGCACTGCAATCAATTTATTGTGTATTAAATCAAATGGGAGAAATCTAGTCAGAACTGAAAAATCATTCCATGTAACAGTAACAACTGCATTTTAGATCACAAAAGCAGATCAGGCAAAAAGAACATAAAGAAAGGTGACTTAATATGAGGAATAAAACCAAGAAATATAAAGTCATATCAAGTTGGTTGGGAGTAAGAAAATGAAGTACTAGAGGCCTTCCATTCCCTGGTCTTCAGCTTTACCTTTCCATCCATACTCTGAAGCACAGCCCAATTGACAGCTGTCTCTAAACTCCTCCTTTAAAAGATTTGATCTACACTATGGCCTGGAACTGATAGAAGTGATCTTAAATTTCTTCTCCAAATTCTTCAGAGGCGATGGACTAACAAAGTATTGTCCAACCCCTGAGGCGCTTGTATTCCCAACCTACCTCTTCGTACTTTGCTTGACAGATGGTAGAGTAGCTAAAGATAAGAATGACAGAAAGAATTTAGGGTTATGGTACCAGTGGCTTCGTGGAGGCTGCTACAGCCTCTGGTACATAACTTTGCTGCACAGAATAATGAGGTTTACTGAAAAGCAAAGTTTAAGTATAGCTGCTGTCTCAGGGTAATACTCTGTAGTCCTAAATCCTTTCTACTCAGATTTCCTGGAGATGAAAATTAGATTTTGCATGGACTAATTGGGGCAGATCACTGAGATTATAGTTCTCCAGTCTCAAGGGTACAACAATCTTTCCTTCTAACAATGTTTACATGTTTCATGACATGGTAGGCAGTAGGTCATTTCCACTTTGCTGCTTCTGACAAACAGTTTTACTGACTGATTTTCTACTTTACTGGTGCCTAGAACAGCCCTCTGAAGATACCATCCTTGCCAAAGGCAGCATCAGCTTTACCTAAACCATTTCTAACATATGTTTGCCTGTTTTGAAGATCTATATTGGTGATAAAGATTTCACAGCCTCCCAAGGGACCTTCTGTTCTTTCTTACAGATTTTTTTTCTAAATCTCTAATTATTCTTCAGTTGAACCACATTTTCCACAAGGTATACTGAACAAACTGGACAGTATGATCCAGCTGAGACTTTCCACTGTAGTCTTAAACAAACATATGCTGACTGTTTTATATCCTTAAAATGGAACAAAACCTGAAGCTTTTAAGAAAACTTGTTCAATTATTTGCTTCAGTATTTTCTCAGAATGAGAATAAAGAAGCACAGTATATAATTTCCCGATTTCTTCTGTTTTCTGGTGTTAAAGATAAGCATGACATCTGTCCTTTTTCTTTCTTTTAGAAGCTCCTGTATTGCTAATGGGTCCAAAACATCCTTACTCTGTTCTCTAGGTATTCTGAGAGGAACTTCTTCAAGTTCAGCTGGTTTGAAAGTATTTTATCTAAGTTATCATCCTAGCCTTGTCTCTGATACTAATTATTTTAGCCAAGTCATTGAGGCTGAACCTGCCAGTGAAGAAAAGTAAAAAAGGTATCAGTTTTTTAGATACCATCTCTAGTCACAGTCTTTCTCCACTGATTATCAGACCTTTCTTTCCTTTGTCTTTGTCTTGCTATTACCAGAGTACATATTTTTTTCTGCCTTGCCGTTTTCCCCATTTTGACTTTTCTGATTTTGGAATCTTTTTTACATTGTTGCATTATTCTTTTACACTTCTCAATAACTTTATTGAGCTTAAGGTAGCTGAAAGAGTCTTCTCACTGTTATTTAGCATGTTGGGATTTCTTAAAGCAAATTTCTTGTTTTGCCTCTAGCAGTGGGGTGATTTATGTTATCTCCTCTTTTTCTAAAGGAGATGGAAAATCTCATAAACTCCATTTCTTTTTTAAGGATCAAAATGATGCCTGCATACTGGATTTAGGACCTAAAATGCCTGTGTAGATCTAGTCCTGACTGACTTGCCAGAAGTCAAACTGTTACATTTATGTTAGAGATGGGCCTGAAGCGTAGAAATGTCTTGTTGGTTACAGTGGCTTCTGATTCCTGCTTAATTTTGGATCTGCTTAAAGCAGGATTATTTGGTTGCTATCTGATTTACATAGGTTTATTTTCTGCTAGCAAATTTCCTTACTTACCAGTTCTTCTTTGTGTGCCCTTCATTGTCCTTGATTATTTCTACATTGTCTTGTGGGGAAAAAAAAAGAACTAACGTAAGAAAAAAAAGTTTCAGTATGTATTTTTCCCATCTGGTTAGTCCAGCACTCTTCTTAATTAGTAAAATGCCATCCTGTCAGATTCTCTCCTGCCAGGAAGTCATTCAGCTACGAAATCACTTCTTCACCTCCATCGTATATTGCAACATTTGAAAACAGCAAAACTCTAAGATATCATATTCTTCCTTACAACAGAAAAAGCAAAATCAACTACAACAATGCTAATTAAGTGTAGTTTAGGATTAATTTGTGTTTAAACAAGGCCTCATGGGATTTCAGAACATGTACCCAGAGTGTCATAAAATATGTAACAGCACTTCTCAATTAATATTCGTTCATTTGGAAACAATGAAAAACAGCAAAATAACTACAACCTCTTCCTTACTTTTTCCCTGGAGTTTGTGTGATGACCAAATTTCTTTCCCAAGTCCAAAGGTCATGTCCTTCTTATTTTTGGGCAATACTAGACTGGATCAAGAATCTTTTCTTGAGTATTAAGCCTCTTTCTCCACTATAAAGCCACTTAAAGACAATGTATTGTCTATTAAATCATAAGCCTACTGTTTGAAACATAATTATTGTGTTTCTTTTCCATTGTGCCAAATGGAATGCCAGCCATTTTAAAATTAGTGTATGGTTTAATTATTTATTTTAAATTATTGTCATATCAATAAAAATGTTTAAATCAGTCAATGCTATTATGCTGATTATAGATAAGAAGGTTAATAAATGTTAAAATGTTCTTTCAATTAGAAAAGGACAATCTCAAGGAGAAACCTAAACTACATCTGTATTCAGAATAACTAAACATATAACTAAACAGATTTGAAAAGTTTGCAAGCAATTGGGAAACAGGAGAAAACCAAAGTTACAAACCTTCATGTACAATTTTAAGTAGAATTTACTGTAGAGGAATTAAATAGGAGACAATTCTGTATATTCATGTAATTTCAAGGTAGATTATAGCATTTTTCTCTCTGTTAATTTCGTGGTGACTGCTGTAGAATATATAACAAAAATCTGTTTCTTTTAAGATCTGTAGGAATTTCTGCTTTTACATGGAAGTAATCTGAAAATAAATATTATCAATAATTACACTACTTTTGTTGCCATAAGCCTTAATATAGTTGTAGATTTTAATGTAGTTTTATAGTCTTTTGCATTTAAAAAGTAGTTTATAACCCCTGTACCAAATACTTAAGATAGATTTTAACCTCTGTGTCACATTCTTGAAGCCTGTTTCTGTGCTAAGGGGGAGATATTAGGNTCTTCCTAGGTATTTCAGGCAACACTTTCTTTCAAAATATTTATGCTGTATTCTGACTCCTCTGTGGTGTGGGCCTTTCTGTACTTTCAGGACATCTGTCAGGTGTGTTGAGGTGAACTTTAAATAAAATGAAGCAGAATTAGGAAGGGTGAAGTAAACTACTTGAGAGAATCTTCTGTGCATAGAAACCACTTCCCTAGGCATCCATTCCTCATTGCTCTTGGAGTCTCTGGATCAATTAGGGCATTCTTATGCAGGAACTTCTGCTTTTGTGGAAGAAAGCAAAGGAAGACTAGGTGATTGTAGCTTAGCTAAAGGTACCATGGGTTCTGTAGATGTGACTGTTCCAAGGTGTGAGAAAGCTTGTATAGACATACCAGGTTTTAGGTTTTGCCAACATGCCAGCAAAAGATGTTTTTTTTTTCCACAGTGTAGCTTGTGAAACGTGGTGCTTATTGAATGATACAAATTCTCTTTGAGTAAAGGCCATGTCCATAGTGTGGAGCCTGGCTTCACACTGCTATATAAATGAAATACAAAATCTAATGCTAGTTCAACATAATTCTTATTTATGCTTCAACCCTAGCTAAAGAAACTGAAGATGCCCAGGCACCACTTCAGTAACTAAGCAAATCTTTGTTCTTGTTTTGAGTAACAGAGCCATGTAAGATGTCAGCATTTCAGCCAGTAGGCAGAGTGAATATTCCTTGGTTCCCTGAAGCTCTCCCTAGCATACTTACACTGCTTTCTCATACTGGATTCACTCCAAAAAATAAGTATAGCAAAGCCAGTACTTTAGAACATGGAAACAACCCCCCACCCCCCCCAACTGGTCTTTGTTAATCACTGTCTCTTTGGACAGCATTTTGGTTCCCTAAGTGTTTGTCAGATTTGTGCCCCAGGCATGCATACTCAAGAAATACAATTTTATTTGGGTATTAAATAACATAATACATCTCATTAGTAATAAGCTGCTTTTTCTGACAGAACATAAGACTTATTAAACATGACTGTTGGGTTCATTCAATGTCTAAACAGGACCTTGCTGCAAATCCAAATCTACTTGAGCAGACATACAGTAAAATGTCATGGGTAATACCTCATCATATCATTAGGAATAATGATAATAAACAGTGATAATGAATCTCTTGGCCTCTTTTATATTAAAAGAAATGAGAGAAATGAGAGCGTAATATCTCACACTACAGGAAAAAAACAGTAGTTGACAAGAGGTTAAGATGGATATGCAGTATAATGAAAAGGTTAATTACGGAGAGATGTCAGATAGCAATTATTTCATCTATAATAGGAGTATTCTGTTACACTATAAATACAGCTTTCACTCCTATTTCTATCTTAGGTGACCAACTAATATGCAAAACATACTTGGAATGGTTCTCTATATTGGAAATCTTTTGCCAACAAAGCTGAGCAATGCTAGGTAAAGCTTCCTTTCTTTCAGCATGCATTGATCTTTCTCTTTGGTCTTTTTCCATTCCCTCTGGGTCCTCCTGTCTTCATCCTCTGCTGCTTCTGTGTGGCTTGTAGGAGTGTCTCAGTTTTTGCTCTGCCTTTGCCCAGACTCTACCCACCCTCCCTAACACAGCTACTCCTTCCTGTTCTGCCTCTTATACTTCAGAAACCTCCTAGCCTTTGAATTCTATGTCCTTTCATGACTTTTCCTGGTTAAATACTTCTTCACAATGGCTTGCATATGTTTCTGGCATGACAAATGCCAGCCCCGTAGACTGGAAGCACTCAGAAGGTTTCCCAGTGCTTGAGATGAGGAAACAAGAAGATCTTTTGCTGCCTTAAGACTTTAGCAGAAAAATACATGAAGTGGAAAAGTGGTGGAAAAAGTAATATGGAAAACAGGCATTTACCTGCCCTTAAAGACATGACCAAAGAAGAAGAAAAATAATGAGAGGAAGAAAACTCTTTTGTAACAGGAGATTCATAGGTACAGACTGAGATATATGTGGCAAGATCTACCTACATGATGAATCTGATTTTGCAACCAGCAACCCGAAGGAGCCATGACTGTTGCCAGCTTTAAGTTCTTCAGAAAGAGTGGCTGCAGTTGCAAAAAGACCAATCCTATCTGCCAAGATGAAGGCTTGCTCTTGACTGTAAGAATAACAAAGGACAAGGGATTATGGAAAATTAAAAAAGAAGAGTCTTGAAGAAGATTCCAGCAGTAATGTAAGGTAAAGAAAGGACTTCTTGGGTTCTAGGCTGCTTAGTGCTAGTTACGTCTCCAGCCATCCTTGCCTTTTCCTGTCATGCCAATTTTTCGCTATCCAATCTCTTCCCCTCCACAACATTCAGGGTAATGTTCAGACTGAATCTTTAAATTCACTCAGTGTCCTGAATATATTAGATGGGGTTTTTAACCGAATTGTTGTTCTTCTTGTTTAAACCTGCAAGTTTTCAAAATAAATTGACTTGAAAGCAAACTTCTATTTACATTGTTTGGATATCTGACAGTCCTAGAAATGTCAGCCTGGCAACAAGGGTAATGAATATACAATTGTTATATTACCACATTTGTTTATTTTACCAGATCTCTTTTTCTTCCTTATCTTACCTCTATTTCATTCTGACATCTAAATGTGTTTGGCATTAGGGAATGTTAAAAATAACCCAAACAAACACCTTGGCTAAGATTGATTGAATGGCTTCTGAGAAACCGGGAGCTGACTTGAAGTTTGGAGGTTTTTTTTGTTTTAAAAAAATGGCACTTACCTTAAGCTTATCCAGTTCTTTTGAGATTTTTCCTCTGTGCTGCAGTCCCATTTCCCTATTATTTTTAACTTTTTTTCTTCCTAATGCTTGGAGATGAGTGTGCATACATTGCAAGTAAGCATGTCTCAGCTTACATCTACATGAATAATACAAAGGATAAAAATAGGTTACTGAAAAATACAAAAGCACTAAAAGATTTGAAATGCTGTCAAATATGAAAGGTATTTTTGGAAATATTAAAAATGCTGTCCTCTTATGACCTTCATTTTCTTATTTTCTATGTGCGTATAATAAAACAACATGATTCATTAGATGCATAATTTGGCATTTGCGTTCACTGTAACTTTTTGAATATAGAAAAAAATAGGATACCATCTCAACAGTTTTTGCTTATAACATGCTTTGAACAGAACATTACAGATGGTGCTTATTGATTGCTCACAAAACTTCAGGTTTGTAGTTGTCTGAATAATTCTCTTACATTATCTAATTGATTTCAAGACTTTGTGTCAGGTTATTCAGACAGTGGTGAACTTTTATATGAAACCCAGGGTTATTTAAGTGTAAGGAATAATGTAAAGTACTCTAAGTTTTATCTGTGGAAGATATTCTCAGATTAATCAGACTTTGCATCAACATGGTTTTGTAAATTGTATTGTCTCTTGCCCATTCATAATTTCACAGAACTACTAATTCACAATCCTGAAACTTGCTTTTGGCAACTCAAGCACAAAAAGACAGTGTATAGGAGGCATGAGCATGGACAGATTATCGAGGAAGAATACGGAAGCGTTGCTTGGACACACAAGGATGGAATTAGGAAGACCAGAGCTAGAGCTGGAGCTGAAACTAAACAGAATTCGAGCAGCAAAAAAACCAACCTTGAGTGGGTACACTGGTAGCAGATCAAAGACCAAGTAAAAAGTTGCCCCTTGATGAACAAGGGAAGCAACCTAATAATGAAGCTGAAGGCTGACACCAGTGATGTCTTTTTTTCTGTTTCCATTGGTGAGGTCTGCTCTCAGGCCTTGCAGGTCTTGTTCCAGCAGCAAAGTTCATGGGAGAAAGTCACTGTCCACAATAGGCAACTGAATCAGAATCAGTTTAAGTAAACTGGGCCTATGTAAGTCCATGGAACAGATGAGATTTATGTGCTGTTGCTAATGCAGTTAGTTGTTGTCATCAGTTTAAGGCCTCTCTATAAATCTTTTTAAAATTCGTGATGATTAGGGAAAGCTCTTGCTAACTAGCAAAAAGACAAATATTATGCCTATCTTCTGAAAAGGCAAGGAGGACAATCTGGTGGACTACAAACTCATATTCCTATCAAAAGTATATATTACATGTATTTACAAACATGTAATTTCTAAAGAGGTAAGATGATGTGTTCTAAACAATAAATGTTCAAAAGTATTTCTTTTTGCATTTGCATAAGTAGGTTTGGGCTCTTGATTTTCTTTCTGTCATACTACTTCCTGCAAAAATTCCTTTGAAAATATCTCCACATGACAGCTGGGTTTCACACTAAGTATTTTCCACAGAATATTGATGGCCGAGGACTGCAAACTGAGGACTCGTAGGTGGGCATCAGCTTGAATATAACTTGCCCTTGTAACTGTGGATCATCTCCTGACATTGTTCAGTAAATCACTTGCCTTGTCTAGAAGGAAGTTAAACAATTTCATTTTGGTATTTGGCTTAATATTAACAAAGCAGGGCTAGTGAGCAGAGAGAGCAGGTTCTATTTTGGTTTTAAATGAGTTACATTTTATCTTCTGCTTGAGAGATGACAGACTGGTCCACATTATCTCCTTTTCTGCATTCCTCTTTTTCACCAATGATGGAGGAGTAGAGCAGCATCTGCAACTTCAGTTTATCTTCCTTTTCTTTTGGCAACAGTGTGTGATTTTTCTTAAGAGCTAAGACAGCCTTGGGCTTGCTAAGGTGTTTTATGGTGAGCTTCACATTATTGAGCTTGATGACATGTTAAATTAATATTTTCTTTTAAATTCTTTGAACTGGTATTCTAGATTTCTCAAAATCAGGTAGTTCTTACCAAAAGGCAAGCTCTTACCCAGCTGTGAGCCAGCATCTGAGACCTTCTGTGACTGGTTGTTACTTATGTGAAGGTGATAATTAATGGTTGAGAGCATTTTGGGGTTCTTTGTTTTGTTTCCTGGTCTTTGTTTTTGTTTTAAGTGAATTCTTTATAAATAAACAACCACAGACAGTTTGCTAACAGTTTCTGTGTCTGGCTTCTCAGTTACTGTGATCCCTGAGGCAGCTGCTTTGACTCCCTTCTGAAGTGTAGCACGTGTCTGTCCCATGCTTTGCTGGCCCTTTTTTTGCCCTTTTTAAAATTTGCAGCCACTCCAAAGAGGAACTTTGACTTAGAGCATCACTGTTTATCAGACCTGCGTACAATTTAGTGCCATTTGTTTCCATGATAGCTTCTAGTTGCCTCATTAAAATGCTTCTTCCAATTATGATAACCAAGAATTACCTGACTCTAATTAGGTTTCTGTTTGCTTGCAGATCAAACACAGGCTTGATGGCTTTATGATTTCCAGTATAAATATATACTAAACATTTCTAGCGCACAGAAATGTGCATGAATTCCACTTCCTCACAACTAAAACAGAGGTTCTCTATTTCTCTTTGCTTTTTCTGGTTTCTTTTTTTTCTATTATTGGAACTTAATATGCAACTGTAGATGGCTATAATCCCTGCTTTGCATCAAACTCTGTTGTGATGCTCACTGCATTCTCTCCTTTCTTTGCCTATATCCAGTGTACCAGTACCAATTATGATAGTTTATTTTCCTGGGCACAATGTGAAAGGAAGGTCTGTGGTTTATTCACAAGGGAATAACAACATTCTGAACACTCTGTTCGCTATTTGTAATCAAATTTTTGGCCCTCTCAAAAGTAGATCTTTTTTTTCAAGTTCCCCCATCATCACTGTCATCTGACCTTCACTTTTGGTACTAGCAGGAAAACCTTCAGACAGATCAAAAAATCAGGCTGTCTGATTTGCTCAGGTTTTTCCCCACTATGCTCAAAAGACTCCCTCAGTGTCCAAGCTAGAATGATTGACTTCACAAGATATCTGATAAAGGTGTGGTAAATTTATTGTATGATAAGTTTGCCTGCTATGTGCAATCTCTTGGTAACTGAACTGCTATTGGAAACATTTCCTTTGCACTCATCAAGCCTCACTTTCATCTATTAAATATGAATTGTACTGTAGAGAGAATTCACATACCAATTTATAATTTCTCGTCAGTACAGTAGAGGGTCTTACTAATTCTTCATGACATACCCTTGGATACTTCTGTTATTTCTGCTAAATCAGTTATTTAGAAGCCATGGGTTTGGGACATTAATTAAAATATTTAACTTGCTCAATCAAAGTGCTTGATTCCTGTGATCTTTTCCAGGTAAATCATTCTTATTTACATGGTTAAGCTCAATATAAAAAAAAAAAAAAGGATACTACATTTACAAATCTGTGAGCAATATATAAATGTAGATTTCTTTTAAAGCAGAAAAAACATATTCATCACAAAACATATGGTATTCTTTCCTCATCTATCATTCATTAGATTGTTCTTGTAATGGTAAAACGTTTTGTACCAGTTTTGTTTCAGCTTCAATGAACTAGAGATTTTTAGGTCCCTCTGTGTTAGAATAGTCATGAAGGATGTTTTGCAACTACATTTGTGTGTTCTAACTCAGAGAACTCTGACAAGTATCAGTATTTCAAAGATTGAACATCTCCTGACTTATTCAAAGTCACACTGCTTCCATGAACCTTACTTTTCTGAAGATTCTGTCCAGCTGTAGCAATATCCATTTTTAAGGTGCAAAGGTATTATTAGAAATACTGTTGAGATTTAATCTGTCTTTCTATATTATAGCCTGAAGTTGTGTCAGGCGAGGTTTAGGTCAGATATTAGAAAGAGGTTCTTCACCCACAGGGTGGCTGGGTGCTGGAACAGGCTCCCCAGGGAAGTGGTCATGACACCAAGACTGACAGAGTTCAAGAAGAACATGGTTTGACTCTTGGGGATGGTCCTGTGCAGGGCTGAGGGTTGGACTCGATGGTCCTTGGGGATCCCTTCCAAATCGGCATATTCTGTGATTCTGTGAATGCTACTAGCATTGCAAAATTGCATTTTTTTCAACCCAAGTATCACAGAGGGTGGATGACTACAGTTGGAATTTAGGACTGAGGGTATAGGCTGGAAGGAACTTCTGCATAAAGAGGTGTGGCAGAAAGAAAACCTGTAATCCAAATGAATTTGCACAATGATAAAAATAGAGAAAGGCTCTATTATGAACCATGGATTTTCATAAACAGCTGACCTATTCCTTTAGAAATGGCATGTCTCTAAGCACCTTTGTTTCTATACTTGGAATGGGGAAAAGAAGCTAAGTCTTGAATATAAAAAATTTTAAAAGAAAAATAAAAAAAATCAAANAATCAACAAGCCTATTTTTATTTGAGTTTCTGTCTTATCACTCAACACATCTAGATTTTAGGTCATGAGTTTTGAATCATTTTGAACTGAACAGATATGTCTTTGCAGCAGTGTGCTGCAGCTTAAGATGTCATGTTCTGAGCTATGAGAGAGAGAGGAGGAGGAGAGCATCGTACCTATCCCATAGCATTCATCTTAGGCAACCAAGGGATGTTTCTCAAACACTGAGTGAGGAGGGGTAAATTCAGGAAAACCTGTCTGACCGAAAGTATTTGGCAGAAGCTGAAGAATACTGGTTATTGCTACTATTTGCACAATGTTTTAAAGCCAGGTAGCCAGGAGAGATTTAAAATTCCAGCAATTTTTTTGGTANGAATCTATATCTGACAAAAGGAATGAAGAGAAAAAAGTGATACATCCTTTGGTGAAAATCAAGTTTCATATGGTCAGAGTCTGTTTTTTCCCAGTGATGTGTTCAGGCCAGGCCAAAATAGCTACATTTCTTGGCATTTCACTTGGTATAATAAAATGCCACCCCCCATTTCTCCCAAAGCACACTTACCAGATTAGTCCAAACTCCTTTACTCTTATCTGGTAGTTCTGGCATATNGGAGGAGGAGAGCATCGTACCTATCCCATAGCATTCATCTTAGGCAACCAAGGGATGTTTCTCAAACACTGAGTGAGGAGGGGTAAATTCAGGAAAACCTGTCTGACCGAAAGTATTTGGCAGAAGCTGAAGAATACTGGTTATTGCTACTATTTGCACAATGTTTTAAAGCCAGGTAGCCAGGAGAGATTTAAAATTCCAGCAATTTTTTTGGTATTTCTGGCTAATGTGATTCTTTTCTGACTTCTTCAGTAGACCACCCATAGAGTCACTTAGAAGCCTGTTATGATTTCTAGAATATATCAAACACAATGAATCATTCTAATACATTTTTGTTCTCCCACAACAGCAGAAATCACTCACAAGAGATATAAAACTGTAGAGCTTTGTGTTTTTGGTACTGTGATTCTATCATTTGTGCTACCGGATATAAAACTCCTTGTTATATTTCCTGTTCAGAGACCGTGAAAAGTTTCAGAATGGCAGACAGGTGCTTTTTAAGCCTTACAATGACAAGTAAAAAGCAGCAGTACTTACGTACAGGTTTCTGTATTTTTTTACTGAAGTAGCAACTATTGAAAGATCTGTTAATTGGATTTGTTCATCTGCATCTCCACAGGCCATGGATGTCCTTGGCCTCTTTATTTTTTAATCAGAGGACAGTCACAGCCATTTTTTCATCTACTTGTTCTGTATTTATATACTTTAATCAGATTTTTAAATGGATCTCATGGCCTAGTGTGATCATTCAAAACATTTATGTCCAAAACACTCCCCTCCCCATATTTTAAAAAATAGAAATAAAACATTATTCCTTAGCTAATACATTCTTACACATTTTTTTTCTCTGAAATTCTGTAAGATAGATATTGCAGGGAATTATTCTTTGGATGTCTTATCTTTAGAAATACCTGGTCTGAAAATTTAAGAATAAAAATGATCAAGTCAACTCTCAGTATCATATTTTCTCCTCTAGTGGTGGGAATATTAACAAAACAGAACTATCCAAAAAGATGGGATATGATGAAAGAAAAGGATACACCTCTGTAGCATTATGCTTACAATCACAACATCGTTTAGGTCTGTTTAGGTCTCTGAATGTCATTTAGCTCAACCTCACGCTCAAAACTGAGTCAACTTCAAAGTTAGATCCAGTTCCCAAGGAACTCATCCCTGTGAGTTTCAAATATTTCAAAAAAGTGACAATTCCACAACTTCTCTGAGCATCCTGTTGTTGCAGTGCTACGTTACTTTTCCGAATGTCCTAGCTATGCCCTTGGTAATACAGGCTTTGTCACCACAAATGCACAACCAGTGACTCATGTTCCACTTGCTCAGCCGGATCCCAAGTCCTTTTCTGCATAGACGCTATCTAGCTGGTTGGTCTCCTGTTCTTTCCCCTCTCCACTCCTGACTTTTCCTTTCCCAGTAATATTTCACTCATTTTCTTTGTTGCTGCTCTTGGTTATTTTTTTTGTTTGTTGGTTTGGGTTTTTTTTTTTTTTTTTCTGGTAAGGTCTACTGGTTCTGTAAATATAAACTTTTCATGTATGTCCTTCCTTTGTTATAAAACTCCCTGTTCAGCCTGTGGATTGTGAAAGACTGCAAGGCCTATGCATTTAGTTTTTGCTTGGTGAATCCTCTAAAAACTGCTGATCTGAAGAACCTCAACTACCTCCCTGAAGATTAAATGGAAGCCCTCATGTCCTCCTGAAGAAATACACAGAAGTTCTACAGGTGTAAAATGTACTTTTCATTTGAGATGTAAAAACTATTTAATTAGATTCTAGAAATAGTCTTTGGTTTCATCTCTCATGATTTGCCACGTATGCATTTTGTATATGTAGCTTCTAGAGGTGTTTAGAAGAGCCATCTTAGAAACTACATAGGAAATACATTCAACATAACAATAAAACCTTCAAAACAGATTTAGCTATGGTTAGTATAGTGTGGACAGTGAAAACATTATAGGAATAGGAGTGTTTCATGTTGCAGTAGTAGCAAGGAGCAGAAAGGCTATTGAACTAATTGTATAATAAGTTATTAAAAGAACTGCTATGGTGACAGATGGAAATAAACACTGCTGCATGAATAATAATCATGTTTTTCCCTACCCAAAGATCAAGTCTAGACATTCTGTCTGAATTAATTTTCCTTTAAATTAAGAGAAAAAAATAGCCAGAAAACAAAAGGATGAATAAAATCCCTGCATATGTCTCCTCTGTAATACATTGTATTAACTCTCCCTCAAACATGGAGGCTACCCTTGTGCACGAGATGTTTAGGAACATACATGTATATGGCATGATAAGCAGTGAGCAATAACATACCTCATTACACCAATAAGAGCTCAAACAATGCAGCTAAAAAACCCCAAACCATACAAAACCAACCCAAACAAAAAACAACCCCCAAAACTGTAAAAAAATTTATTCATTACAAGAAATTAATTACAAGAAACAGAAGGATATTCTGTATAGAAATTATGGTCATATGAAAGTAGAAGTCACGTACTGATGCCTTTGGGTGTACTAGTACTCCCCCTCTCTCTGCACACATAAATGACCCTCACTTTCTTATTCTCTTCCTCTCTTCACATTTTCTTCAAATCAAATTACAATTTTCAGGGCACTCAGTATTGTTTTCTCTCTGTACAGTATGTGAACTCTCAAATCCTGAGACCTCTAGTATGCTGTCATAACAGAGATAAGAACAGAAGTAGTAATCATGCAACAAAGCTGGGGGGTAATTCTATAATTTTTATGTAAGTGTAATTCACATTGATTTTGAAATAAGTTCTGCCAAAAAATTATGAATACAGGATTAGACAAGTGGTACTTGAAATCTTCTCTGTGTCAGTTCTGTTTTCCGGCAGCCAAGGTTTATGTGCTGCATATTTCAAAGTAGGAAATTTTTTATTTTCCATTTTGAAAATCATGAAGCATATTCTTTGGCCTAAATAAATAAGGAGTCCTGAAATAGATATGCTGCCCAGACCTTGCTCTCAGACATATGCACTGGTCTTGTTTGTACTGCTAGATGGTTCAACACTGATTAGTTGTATTCTTAGGTCTTTAAGTGTGGGGGGTTAAACACCTGAAACTATTTTAGTTTCAGAAATCTCACAAACCTAGTTCTATTTCAAAACCCAAGTATTTTATGCACCCAGAGGTCTGAAACAATTCTATGTCTTTGCTAAGTCATTAGCACAATTTTCCCTAAGTGTAGCATGTGGCAGGCATCCTTGTAAACATACCTTAAGATGCCCTTTTTATTGCTGAGTTCTGAACTGAGCTGCAATTCCACATACTTATATTATTTTTATATGATAGTCAGTACAATTACATTCATATTTTAATATTATCTATGGCAACACCAGCTATTTTGTTTAAAAATTTCATCACACGTACAACTTGCATTCAACTGTAGGTGTGTATTTGGACAAGTTGAAGTTGGGCAAAGGAGTTTTCTGAAAGCACGACAAATACAAAGCTTCCCTGATCAGTCTGTCCTGGGGTAAAGATTCACATGGGCTTCCCTTTCAGGGTCAGTACAGTGAGTGAGCGAGGGTCTTTCAGAGATATGGCTGAAGAATAGTCATATATTAGAAAGTGAGAATAGCTCTGGGGACAGACTAAATGAGAACTGAACCCAGTATGTGTAACTGACCCTCAGGAGAAATTTAGCACTTTGCTGGATGCCAGCTGAGACCTGGGCACTAAACTGCCAGAATTAGGTGCTGAATAAATAGAAGTTGCTTACTCATCTTGCACAGGTCTCCCTCTCCAATGCAAGTTGCACTCAGAAAGCAGCAGGAAAGTCACACACTGCTTTTGTTCATTGCAAGGTACAAATGCTGTGTTTTTTACTTGGTAGCTCTTCAGTGAGATTTTTGGAAGAAAAAAGCAGGCTGTCTTTAACAAGATTCAGTTAGGTAGTTCAACTGAGTTTTATGGATATATTTTATAGATATTTAGACATGTTAGAGATGTAGCTTTGAGAGCTTAGATAGTAATATTGTCACCACAGGCTCTAAATAATCTTGGTTTCTCTTTCTCTTTTATTTTTTCCTAAATAGGAAAAGTCTTCGTTGCTATTTAACACCAGGATAAACTTTTCATATGACCCTGTAAAAACTCTTTTTTCCTCCTTATCTTCCCCTTCTCCTGATTTGCCTTTGGCTGATGCTTCATGCTTAAACTTCTGATTTAATTTAGATAGATAATTCTTCAGTACCAAAGAATTAACTCTATACTGCCATGTTCTTTCTGCATTTACAGGCCATACAAACAATGAATAATACCATAATCTTTCAATGAATAGCAGTTTGTGCACCCAGTACATAGTTTGTACACACAGTAAGAATAACCTTTTGTCTAGATTTTATATTAAAATCGAAGGGGAGAAATAGTCTTTTACATAGCTACATTACAAATTAAAGAGAGAAATCTCCTGCACCTGCAATAACTCTAGAATAGAAAATGTTCTGTCTTGTCTCCAACTACTGTGAGCAAACCCCTGACTATAGTTTTGAATGGTGGGAGACCAGTTTACTTCTGAAGAACTGACGTATTTCGTCTCTCCCTCTGGAAAATCCCAATTGACAATCCCTTCAAAATATAATTTAAGAAACACATATATTTCAAAGGTAGTTCTAATAATCTTCAGACACACAGAAGCTCAAGAGAAGGTTGAACTGAAAGAAATTAATCAATTTGTTGGAGTTATTTTGTTACTTTTATTTTATATGTCTGTGAGACTAAACTCCATGGGGGAAGAAATCCAGCAGATAAGAACAATTTAGTGACCACCATGATTTCTGTTTAGAAATTATAATCCCTTGACATCATGTAGACACACTTGACACCCACCCATTTTAGGATTATCTCACATCTAGCACTGCCAGTTTCTGCAGTTCCTTAAGCCTCCCATTGCTATTTCTGCACAATACAAAACTGTGTATCTGTAAAGGCACCGTGACTTGAATGATCCATTTGCAATTAAAGTAGAACTATAATGCATTTTCCCCACCTCCCACATACCTATTTTTACCACTTTCCTTGTTCTGACTCACAGAAGATGTGAAGGGAAGTGCTGAGGCCTTGCCTAACATTCAGTGTCCCAGGAAACCACTGCCCTCCCACTCAGTTTGCCTCTGCACAGGAGGTGTTGCGCGAACAAGCGGCTGCCATCGCGTGCTGAGTACCAGAGTGTGCCTTCACCCAGCATCCAGCTCCTGTTAGGAGTCCTCAGGACTCAGTTATATTACTAGTAATTCAGGTGTTTGTGCTAATGCATTGTATCTACTAGGTAGGTCAATTCTCAGAGAGCTCTAGGAACTGGAAATTGGGATAAACTGATTTTACTGTGCACAGATCCCACAATGGCAGTCACAATAGATGGGACACCGTATATTTCATGAGTAAAATAATGAAGAAGAGGACAGCACACTTACATAAGTGCTAAAGGAGAAAGACTGTCTAAAAATCTGTGTATCTTTACATTTGAGGTGTTTCCCTCCCACACCACGTTAGAAGTTTAGATACTCAAAGTTCCTAAATTTCAAAGTTCCTCAGAGAAACCCTTCTCTCACTCCTTACCCCTCCCAAGAACTTATGCTCTATTTCTGTGTTTTACAGTACAAAAACTGAAAAGAAGAAGCAGTTCTGTAGATTAGGGCCCCAAGTGCAGATCTCCCTTCTCTGAGAGAAATGCTCTTGTCCCTAATCTCAAATCAGGTTCCTGCTTATAGGTTTTTTTACTGGGTCCTAGAAACTTGTAGTCAGCAGCAATCATGCAGTAAGTACCTCAAGTGTCTGTGCTCAAACCTCACAGCTATTCAGCAGAAGTGAAAGTGATCTAAAGAAAAACTCCTAGAGAGGAAGACTCACCACGTTGGTCCATTTCTGGCTTTATATTTGTCCTTAACCATTCTTGGCTTTGAACTGTTGTGTGTGGTTTGTGGCTGCTTATCAAATCCAGTGCAGGCCTAACCACAGGGGTATTCTGAGAGCCACAGTCTGGGCCAGCTGAGCAGACAGGCTACATAGTGCTGAGGGGTTCTATAGATATGGGCAACCAGCCTTTTGTATCCACCTACCAAAACAGCAGAGGTGTATATTCAGGTGTACATTTTTATAAAATTCTTGTTGACTCTTACAAATGGATAAGTCACTCTTGCCAAGTCAATATATAGTCATATTTGAAATCATTTCTGGCAACTTGAAAAGCATAAGAAAAGACATTAAACACTTCAAGCTAATAACGGTTTTGAAGACCAACTTCCTGAACATGAGGTGAACTGCATCCAAAATATAATGTAAATTGAACCATGAAATTAAAATTGCCATTTCTTTAACTGAACAATTAATGTACTCACCTTTCTTTCTAATTATGATATATCATTAATTCTAATTTAAGTATTTCTTCTCCTTTACTGGTGTTCATATGTATTGTATGCCTTTTGAGAGGATTTTGGACAAGAGTATTTAACTGGTTTTCAGATAAAGTGCAGAAGAGCACAATGTTGCTTGCATTCTAAGTGTAATAAATGCAAAAGAAAAAAAAAAAAAAAACCAAACCAAATCTAAGAATGCCCTGTATTAGAGGATGTTTTTGATCAGCTAAGCTATATTATATTTATAATGTGGAAATTTTTTATAAAAATCATTGAAATGAAAATGCATTTGCTAATATGTTGCATAAATACTGAACTTTCATGTATTTTTTTTTTTTAATTTTTTATTTATTTTACTACTAAATCTCTTTGTTGGAATGTCCATCTTCTGTACTTACAGAGCATAAAATGCACCAAGTATGCAACGCTTTTATCTCACTGAATGACAAATACTATCACCCACATTAAGGTGCAAATCTATTCTGCTACTTGACAAAGTAAACCGGGATCACTGTGTCCCAGTAGTTTCCACTGAAGACTGAAAAAGTCCAGTTTTTTGAAAGTTCAAGCTGGGAAACTATGTGCATGTTTTGGCAGAAGTGAATAATATCCTAAAAATACCTGGTGCAGTAGAGGACTATGTCAACTTATCAGGGCAGATTTTGAAATAGGGGGCTCTGGTGTTTGTCCCTGTTCATTGAAGAAATTGAAATAGCCTTAAAAACAGAGAAGATTTAAAAGCCAGTTTATAGTGCCACAGGAATTTCCACAGGAACTGTTGTCACGTTTGCCCCTTAAAATCTCAAGTATCTTTTTACCCCTAATGTCCAAGACCCCATATAATGGAGTCATATCATTCAGGGCTGGATATAGGACTTGTAGCCGAGCAGTTACTATGGGGAAAAAAGTCCTTATACAAAGCTGCTGCTGTGGGATGTTCCTTCTAGTAAGACTTAACTGAGTGCAATGTTCTGCTAAGTACCAAAAATGCTTTTTGTGAAGTGTCACAACTTTTTAAAAGAGATTTGAAATTATGGGGTCATACATGAGGTGGGTCACTTACATTTGGTGTGTGTGGTCACAGAGCAGGGGGGTTCTGCCAAGGAGGGCTACACAAAGCTGGATGGCCTGGGTAGTGACCAGCGCTCTCAGTCTCTCTCTTTGGCAAATCTACAGTTCTCATTAAGTTCTTTGTTTTGTGAAGCTTCTTCACTGCAGGGATCGAAATAATTATTTTCTTCAAATATATGGGGCTGACTGTGCTGGCCTAATAATCACTTTCCCCAAAAAAGTACTGTATATGATCTATTTCTAGCTGCTTATAATTTTTCATAATTTTAACTGTTAGTGATTTAACTATTAGTCACTTAACTAGTGAGTGTCTTCCTCATCCTAGATTTTCAGAACTGTTTAGAAAAAAAATCCAAACAGCTGTCATTTATTAGAATAAGTCAAGGGGAAAAAATACATAATTTTCTCCTGAACTGAATGGCATAGCTTTTATTTGAGATGTGAAATGAACTATGAATTAAGGCAAGGACTGAGAATTTGACGAAACTGTACTTTTTGGCATAGTTTTTGTCATCTCTCTGAAAAGCCTTCTGATTCTGGTTTTTGTAAGCCCTTGAAGCATTCTGGCAGGTTTAAATATTTAAATACATCTTAATCTAGAAATCAAATTGTTTAGTTTAAAAATCTACTAAATCTGTAGTGATTCTGGCATCATGTCACTTTGTGATGACCAGGCTACTATCCACACAAAATGACTGTTTATGTTGCCAGCCAGTGCACTCTGGCCTGAGATGAGCCCACTTTCTTTGTATTTAGTGCGGTCATCTTCCTCTTTTGATGTTTTTGTTTCAGATACAAATCTACTGTCCTATTGAATTCTAGGGAAGCAAATACTGGAAGAAAAATTGAATGAAAAAGCAAGCAACACCTGGAGTAATTGGTAGAATTGTGGACCGGGGAAGGAAATTTAATGAGATTAGCAGAAAAGAAGGCTGAGAGTACGAGATGGGGTGGGAAGTGATCCACAGAAAAGCTGTACACTCAATACTGTGTTTTATATTGAGAATGTGAGTCTTATCTTTCCTCAAGAATTGGAGAACTGGTGAAATGTTGATACCACAGGAGAGTGATGAGAATTAAATGAGGGAATTTCAGTTGCAATATGTACTTTTTGACCAGAAGGAAAGGATGTCACTTGAATAGTGTAGAGAGTAAGCAAATTTTCTAAGAAGTCTTCCAGCAAATTCAAAAACCAGGAGGTAGAAACACAAGAATCTTTTTTTTCTCTTTGTTTTGTCTTTGACACACACACACACCACCACCACCACCACCACCACCAAGATCCATTAAAAATGGATATTATATTTACAAAGTAAAGCTTTCTGTTCTTGTTTTGTATATTAACAGCCTTTTAAGACTTGACAAGAGTCATCCTGAGCTTTGAAGTCAGGTTTTAGCAGAAAAATAAAATAAATCCAAAATATCCTGAAGCACCTAATCTTTCTAAACCATATGAGGGCTATAGATGTAACATTTCAATATTTTAAAATTGTTTCAGTCTGCAATGGTTCAAACCCATGACTTCCAAGTTAATACAGGAAAGTACAGACTGCCTTTCTCTTAATTCCCTGCAATTTTGAAGTCTAGTTGTCTAGCTTTATCAATGTAAAATACATAAGGCAAAGAGAATTTACTACATATACTGAAAAAATTATAAGCACAGAGCCCATGTCTTCATTTGCCAACAGACTGACCTGAATTTTGCAGAGCTGTCCTACTTGCCTCTGGAATTCAACAAAAATAACTGCAATTAATATTTTTTTTGCCATATGCCATCTTGCAGTAGCAGACTATTTTACTCTTACCTTGTTTAAAATTAGGTTTTTTAATTGATGGTCTTTTATAAAATAAAACATTTTTCATGACTGGCAGGAGGTGTATAAACAAATGTACGAAGACCAGTTGCATTCAATTTTAAGACTTGGTAACTCAGATAATTATGCAGAACTAATTAATTCCAAATCTGTTTATCAACAGTAGTCTGTAGCTGCAGCATTTCATCCCAGAGGCATTAACAAAGGCTTATCACCTGCTTTCTTGTTGGATTTTATCTCAAAGACAAATCAATAGGCAGAGTATGGAAAAAATGCCATTCCCACAACTAACAGTTTACAAAACTTGTAAGAACTTTTAATATCTGGTACCAACTAGTTTTCCAGGCTTAAATTAAGATAAATTCTAAGTGGGAATGGGATGTGCTAAAACATTTCTGCTTCTAATACATAGAAAAGCTATGTGAAAGTGAAATTTGAAATACAAAGAAATATTGCAAGAATTTAAATAGTTATTGAAATATGAATTGATTCTTCTTGGCAAAATATTCACCATGCACTTGTATTGGGAGTGAATGAAATATACCTGTTGAAGAGCTGTGCTGATGTTACTGGTTTTTTGCTTCGCTTCTGTTCTTTCATATTTTTTCATCCACTATTACTTGTACTCCTGTAGAAATGTTAAATAACGAAAGTAGAGGCATACAAAATGCTTCCCATGGGCGTTGTTTCACATATTTCTCCAAGTTTGTTGTATATTCTAATATGGAAATAGCTTGATGTCTGGTATTTAGTGTGCGAGGTCTCACACATTCATCGAAGAAAATGTAACTCTGAAGCTGAGAGGTTTGTGTTTCTGTTCACCAGTATATCTAAAGCATTATGAAAAAATATATAAATCCATATTTTTATAGATTTAAGCTGCAGAATAGCAAAGTAAGCTGACTTCAAGATGTGCTTGTGGAGTCTCCTCAGCAAACCCAGTTCCCAGTGTCTTCCTGAATAAAGTCTGATTGAACCAATAGCTGTGGCTACATAAGTACAATAGGTTCTTATAGAATCCATAGATGAAATCCTGTTTCCAGTGAAATCAGTTACAGAGAGTCATTCCAACATGACTCAGATACCTACAAAAGATGACTCATGATCCTGCAGATACTCCTATGCTCTATTTACATACATGTAAAATTAGTCATACACATAAATGTTGACAAGGTTTGAATCACTGTCACAAGGCTATTGTGAAAACTATTTTTTTAAACAATCAAATATTTCTCTACTTCTTACACCTGTTGGTAACTGTTAATAACGTCCCCTTTTCTGAAGTATACTTCCATTCTAGAGAGATTGAGGCTTATACATGTTTATTAAGACAATTATGGGCTGAGGTACATTTCTGTTAATACTACCAAATCATATTTAAACAAAGTTTTGGAGTAAAATGTAATTGTTTAGTCACTGTACTTTAGTCATTGACCAGTAGTGGAGAAGAAAGTCTGGTTCAAGGAGACATAAATACAGACTAACTGGATTTTATTGCAGGTGTGAAGCACATTCCTTTTTTCAGATAAGCCATATTTATTTGCATAAGCTGTATTTACTTATATACTAGACATACCTTTAAAATGTATGGACCAAAGCATAGCAAGAATTATGCACTGTGCTCAGCATAGTCTAATGTACAGTAAAGTCAACAACAAAGAAATTCAATAATTCTAAAAGTACATTGTATTGCCTGCTTACAAGAAATTATAGGTAAAGAGAAGTGACAGTCAAGGGTTAAATTAGGAAATTTTGCAATTTATTTCTCATCATTATGAGATTGTTAAATGTCAGAAAGTGGACTTTTTTTTTACTATCAGTATAAAATTGAACATACTGTGAGACATAAGGTAGCAGGTGTCTTGGCTCTAAACTATCAAGTCTGTGGGCATTCTGTTATAACAGGTGCTCCAAAAATTTGAACAGATTTTAACAAGAGCTGTATGGGCTTTTTAATTAGCCTGGTTACTCAGCATGTGGAGAAAGCACTAGGTATGTGCTTAAAACACCATTGTATCTTGCAAACAAATGTTTCACATACCCATAGTCATTCTTTTGGTTCATATCTTAAAATTCCTTTCTGTATGATGATAGCATTTGATCCTTGTATTCATTTTTCTTATAATATATCCTACCTGAAAAGGATCGTCATAACAAAGAAAAGGTGTTGAATATTCCCCTCCTTGGAAATAAGCTTTTAGAAACTTGGATTTACCTGATACTTAGCTGTGATTTTACTTGGCATTACAGAACTATGAGAAGGCACACAAAAAAGAAATTCTTGCTCTGAATCTCTTGGTTTTAACTAAGAAGTGTCTTCACTTCCAGTTATGCTTTTCCCATTAATTATTTTTAAGTACATCACAAGAATTTTTAGAAGACACAATGCAATAAACTTTAAAATGTAAAAAAAAAAATAAGAAAAATGCTTTAATTTTACAATCCTTATGATTGATTAGGTATGATTTGATAGACATTTTAGAAATTAATATAAATGCACAAGTATAGCATGTAACATAAAAATAATGCCAGATAAATTAATTTGTGTCATAACGTTTGTTTAAAAAGAATAAGCTAAAGAATGTCTCTTTACAGGAGGAAGGAAAAAGAAACAAAATAATGGCTTACATAAGATTTTTGTGCAAACGGTCCTGTGGTGAAAATTAATATTTTAATTTATAAACAGTTCTACTTTCATATATAAATGATTTTACTGGTTGTGTCTGTGATACTGACATTATTGTCTGCTGCCGGTATTTATCTAAAGATCTTTGCATCTATAATGATTTTGTTGTTATAAAGGTTAATATTGCACATCTTAAACTACAGAAATCAGGGTTTGTTTTTTTTTAACTCAGAAGAGATTGTTGAGAAATTATGTGGAGGATTTCACACTTGAAACATTCGTGTCAAAATAGCTTTAACCACTTGGCCTAAGATTAAAAATACCAAGACACGTTTTGATCCATATAAAATGCACACTTTAAAAAGTGTGCTTAATTTAAAAAAAAATGCTTATATCTGCATTTTTAAAGGAACTTCTGCCTTACATAAATTAATGTAAGAAATGTGCATTTTATGATTTCACAGTGAATTCAGTCTCTTTTGTTATGCTATTATTTATTTGCTCAGCAGTAAGAAACACAAGTATAGTCAATGATCATTTATTGCCTGAAGTAATAATTATTGACTCTCCTACTGTGCTTTTTAAAATTTAGAAATCCCGACCAATTTACAAGATTGATGGAAAACAAAGATGGGGATATATTTATGCTATAAATGAAAGGAGTACTTATTACCATAGGTGCTAGTTTGGAGAGGCAACAGTAGTGGTGAAAAGAGAGCAGAAGAAGTGTTAGAATGGGTCAGCCAACCAAAATCCCTCTGGACTTTGTAATCTGTTTTCTGCTGGAGGACGGGACCCTTGCCATTGCATTTCTGTGAGGTACCAAGGGTAAGAAATGCAGAGTACAGTAGTGTGTATTCCCAGTGCAGCTGAGACTCTGACTTGTGCATTGGTTGCCTTGGGCACTAAGACTGCCTGGCTTTCTGGCCCCACCAGTTTCCATGATCAGTTCCTGCTGATGCTCCTGTACTACATAACCATCTCCCAGTTGTGCCAATGCAGTTGACTGTGGATTATAAGGCCAATTTCCCTTTTGTTATAAAGTGGATATGTTAAGCCAATAATGCTGCTGCATTTAATGTGTTATCAAACTATGGCCTTATTTTGCTGTGAAAATAAAATCTACATGTGAATTAGGACTGTTGGGACTGTAGCAAATCTGAAAAAAATTAAGTGGATTCTGAAATGACAGATACAGATAAGATGTCTCTGTCAGGGAGACTTTGAAGGGGTAATAACTCAGAAAAGGTAGTCTTCCTCTTTATTACTATATTTTTTCCTCTCAAGTAAATGTCTTCCTTTCACTCCTTCAAGGGCTCGAGAACAGTGACCACATTAGCCTAGTTTTCTGGATTCATCATCATGTTGTGTTCTCTGAATAATCATGCAAATTAGGGTGATTAGAAATATCACCTCTGCAGGAGGATGATTTGCATTACCAAGTGCCATGTAGGAAAGTCTGTAATGGGATTCAGGTAGTAATGGATGAAAAATATGACAAAAGAAACTGAAGGAGGGTGGCAATATGAAGTTAGAAATCATTACAGGAGTAGTAACTAATGGGGGATATGAGATGAAACCTTATGGAATTGCAGCAACTAGAATAAGCTATTTTTTGGATCTGGAGTTAAAAACAAGAAGTCTGTTTGTCAAAGCTTAGTTATATCTTAATACAATATTTATCTTACAAATGTGGAAGCTCTAACTGGGTTGATCACATGTTACATTAATATAGATGTTAAGTACAAGTGATGAGTAAAATGCTGGAAGGTGATGATTACATTTTTTAAACATTTGTAGTTGTTTCCTTGTGTTAAAATTGATTTTTTATGAGACAGGTATTTGTACAAGCATAAATATATAGGTTAAAATAAATATAGGGAATAGTAATATGGGCAGAATATAATGTTAAGAATTTCATCTGTAAGGCAAGATTTGAGAAAGGCTTCAGCTTTTAATAAGTTTTTCCATGGAATAAATGTGGCAGATACAGTCATGTAATAAAACCCATGAAGCCTCATCTAGAGTAGTTAAAAATCTAGATAATCTGTTTGCCAGTATAAATTCTGTGTATGGCAATTCCATTAATATTAAAAATATTGCAACTGTAAAACCTTGTAAAGCTTTAGGACAAAGTGGTGAAAATAATTACAATTCTTAATGGTATTTATGGTTCCATCAGTTTATATAAGCACAGGAGAGCAATATGGAATTAAATTAAGGCATTTATTTAAATATTTGTGAGGCTACAGTCTTTGAAGAAGCTCTTGAAAATATAACTAAAATTTAGCTGGTTGGGTAAGAGAATGCTTTTTCAAAGAAAATTCAGTAATTCCATAGACGATTACTGGAAGAGATATTGAAGGATGCACTTCAAAATCGTCATTGTTTATTTCCCACTGAATTTCACTGTCTCACTGACTGCTCCTTTTCAGGGACACATAATATAGACTTGCTAGCAAGTGCCTAATTTTGGTAAATTTCAGCCTGAACAACCCTTAAAGAAAAAGTTGTGATTGTAAAGAGCAGAAAAATTGAATGAAAAATGAAGAGTTAAGACACTAATTACAGTTTATTTTTTTAACATTTAGTTTGGCAGTTCTCATTATCTTTTATTGTACAGTGTCTGAGGTCAATTAGGATTCGGTTGATCTTGGAGTCAGTTGACAATGCTGTTTATAATTAGATAGAGGAAAGGGAAAAGGTTGATGTTTTCTCTGTCTTCCTCATTAGAGCTTGCTGACTGAGCCAATTTTATTGCTATCTTAAAGGCAGTTAAGAAGGTCATGTGACTGTTTCCTAAATGAATTGTTTTGTAAAATATTGTTGGTTTTGTAAAGATACTCCATTGTTAGGATGGATAAACCGTGCTTATTAAAATTTTGAAGTATACAGTTCCTCACTTTAATAGACAAAGAAAAGCATGTGAACTGGTTTACCTTTCAAACTCTAACCTAGAAACTGCAAGGATTCAAATTTTAAGCAACTGTGTGCAGTTTTGCAGAATCTGAACTAAAGGTTTCACAGAATCAACCCCAAATGGAATCTTTAACAGCTGCTGAACAGTACTTTCTATGAAGTAACACAGTTGATACTAATAGTGTCAGACCTTTAAAATCTTTGCTTTTGTGCTGCTTGATGGTTCTTTAATAAACATTCATGATAGCACTCCCATAGAAATATTGAAATACTGCATAATATTCTAAGGAATATCCATTAGCAGGTAGAATTTATGTACATTTTAAGGACCTTGAAACTAATTTTTAAAATTAGCTCTACATACTGCAGTGATATAATGTAAATAATCTTAATTCATTAATAGCTCTGTAATTTTAGACTTAATTCTACTGTTAATATTGCAAGATTTGTTTCATGTTTAGTGCAGCACTAAACGAAATTAAAGGTGAAATGGATATTACTTCTCAGAACATTTAGTACAATGATTTAATAATGTTTTTACCTTGATAATTCTTTTTTATAATAAGCAATGCATATGCATTTATAGAATGGGTATTGTAACATAGATTATAATAATACTAATAGAAGATACAAGACAACAACCCTCAAGCTCAGAAAGTACTGTAAACTGACATTTGAGAGCTCTTGATAGAAAAAAGAAAAAAAAAACCCAAAAAACAAATGATAAAAGAAAGAAGAAGAAACTGTAAATGAAACATGAGAGGGAAAGTCCCAACAGTTCTAATTAAAGATATTTCAATGTTAGAACTGCAACATCCACCCACATGTCATTCTTGCATGACATGTAACAGAAGATCACCAGTTCTGTCTTCCTTGTACAAAATATTTTTCCTATAATTGTTTATCAATAACAGCAAAAGTGAGAGTTTTACATAATCATATGCATAAGTTGCACAGAATAGTAGCAATTATAGTAAATCTGCATGTAACCGAAAAGTGATTCTTAAAGTAACTTTCGAGAAATGCTGCCAGCCGTCCATTATGCAGTATTTTACTGTCTACACTGGTTTCCTTCATCAAGTAGGAGATAAAGGAGCAGCCTGGAGAAGGTGACTAGCTCATTGCATATGTAAAAAAAGTAAAATGCATGTTTCCTTTATTTCACTCAGAGGACAGAAGTGAAAACAAAAAGCCAAGCATATTCATGACAGTGGCAGATGGTGCCAACCTTGCACAGCTATTTTCTTTGATTATTGGCTACTTATACTTTTAAAAATGAGAGACAAAGCCAGAAAGCTGTGGTTCTAGAAGAACATAATGAAGTCACACTGACATGGGTCATCATCCTGAATATCATCCAGGTTTGTTTTGGGTTTCTATAGAATTTTCGTCAGTTTTTCCTTCTACTTCGTATTTTCTTGAGGAAACTGCCTAAACAGGATAGAGATCTCATTATATTCACACCAGTATTGGACAGAGTTTGAGATTAGGTGGAATAAATTTGCTTGTGCCATTTCAGAAAACATTTAATTATTATATTCTTTAAGAATTGCCTTTTTGTTTTCAAAGACTAATATTTAACTCAGTATCTTATTAGTTTAATCACTGTCAAGCAGTGAGTTTGGATTTTGAATTGTGAATATTCAGTTCAGAGAAATACATTTACTCTGCCGAATCATATGGAGCAGCTTTAAAAAAAAATATTGCTGGATTCAGAATGGAGGCTTTTTTCAAAGTGTCTAATTGAACATCAGGAGATTTTTGAGTACTCTTATTTATTTTCTTTCCTGCTCAGAAGATTGTATATAGTATGGTCACAGTTAGATGCATGTTTAATGAAAATAAAAGCTCCGGCCAAGTTAGAATGAAAGAGAAAGAAAATTCTACCAAGGCCCTGTTTATGATTATTGATTCTAACACCCCTTCAAACAAAATAAGTCCACCAAGTAAATGAGTCATGCTGCCTTTACAAAGAATCTAGAGGATGAATAGGAGAGTTTAGGGCCCAAATACTGAGACCAAATGGCATTTTTCCTACCCGGGAATGTGACCAGCCAGGGTCCTCTTAAAGACTAAATTTCTTTTGTAGCAGTAGAAGAAAGGTCAAGCAAACATGAATGGTTGTTGAGCTCGAGAGCCCTTGCTAACAAAGAAAAAGTTATCACTGTTGTTTCCAGAGCAGAGGAAACATTATCTACAAATTAGGTTAGGCTAATAATGAGGGCTGAAGAGATTTTTATTGCCATGTAGAGCCACCTGGATTTGTAATTCTTGTGTCTGGAGCAGTGCTCTACTGCTAACCACATTATAAACCTGCATGCTTATGCTTTTGTAACCATGTTACAAAGGAGACTATTTGCAAAGAGAAACATCAGGATAAAGAACCTATGAACCTTTAATATTTGTTTCAAATAATTGTTTCAAAATTGGAAAATCTGTAAGATGTTTGTGTTTTAGTCTTAACCAGTTGCTATTTTTGATCACATGTGGCCAAAGAATGAAACAGGGTCTTGTACGTGATACGGTTTCTCAATAAATGATAAGCTTATACTGTACCATGCATCATCTTCCAAAAAGTAGCCTTATTATAACAATTTTAGCTTTAATAATCCCATTTTGCCCCTTACTATAATAAATACAACAGTGAGCTTTTCACATATAACAGATATCCTTGTGCTACTCCCTTTCCTCAAAGTTTCTTTGAATTACATCTAATAGATCCTCAGCATACAAATGCTTCTAGCAAAAACTGTCATCAGGGATTTAGATTTATATTCTGGGACTGTGCTGTGCTCTGATTTACTGTTGTGTTCCTCTTTCCTCAACTGTTACCATTCCTAGTTATTGGCAATGCCACCTTCCCAAAGTAGGAGCACACAGAGGATAATTTCATTCAACTTGCCCTTGCTATCCTAGTCCAGCAGTCTGGTCTTTAGGTGCTTGCTAGTATTTGATGTACAGCAGAGAGAGTGGGCATGAATCCTCTTTCCTTTGAAATCTTAGGTATAATAAAGGAACACATGGCTGAATGTGCAGTAGTGCTGATTCCTGGAGGATCAGAAGAGCTCAGTGATACCTTTTAATTGTGTTTTTTTTTGTTGTTGTTTGACATCACTGTAAGTCTATTTTACGCAATGCTATTGAAAATGAATGCATTCATTTTGAAAATTGTCATTGTCCACTAAAAAATGTACATGTGCAAAGATACAGCAGAATTATCAGAAAACCTTGACAACAAATCTGCCAGTCTTCTCATCCCAAACCTATATAACATGTCCTTGACTGAGATGGAAAAAGCACTATAGGTGACAGTCCAGGCACACAGAACAAGTATATGTTTTAAAGGTAAACACACATGTAAACCCCAGCACTATCAGAAACCTGGTGCATTTTTCTGCAGTTCCTCTCAGTTAGTAATTACACTCTTGTTTGGTTTTGTTTTTTGCTTGTGCTATATATTTCTCTATTCTGTCTTTTGGTATGTGATGGTAAAAAGACCAGCAAACTGAGACAAAGAAAGCTTTTAAAATACTTTTTTATATATAGGTTAGGCTTGGATTATAACACATTCTTCCTGAGGAAAATTATCAGTAGCAGTCCTTCAGCTTTTAAATTTAAAAGGGATGCAATATTCATAGAGCTGCTTGAAACTGAAAATTTAAAATATCAGAGGAAAACAATAATTAATATTAAATTTTACTGAAGACTTCAAGAGAATGCATTATGGAACAGAGGGAATTACTTGTGAGTTCTGCTGGTGGAAAAATATGTAGAGTTAGGATTGTTGTATTGAAGAATGTGAGATAGAAAGCATGGTAATCCACAGTTCGTGAATAATGAGACTCTGAATATAGATATATTCATGGAATATATGTGTATATATATATAAAATATATATATAATATATTCAGTGAAGATATTATATATTCACTATCTATAAATTCGTTGAAGAACAATGACTTTATATTAGACCTCACATGACAAAGTACATTTGTTGGGCCTGCACTTATATTTTTGAGGCACACAAATTCTTACTGACATGCATAAGTAAAAAAATGCAAACTTTGACCCTGCCTTTTCCATGACCCTTTGTTCATGTCAACTTTATGTTAATTACCAGTGTCTTTGGATAGGCAAACATATGCAGTCTATCTCCTTGAATCACAGAATCATACTATTCATTAGTACATAGTACTGAAAGTTGAATAAACAGTCCCCAGTCCATAACACTGATAATGTCCCTGTTATTGCTGCTACAATTAGTGGACCTCATCTGAAGAGCCATTTTTTTCTTTTCCAGCAATATAGTGGATCTAGACAAAAAATAAAAATCAACAGAAGCTTTTATGTATTAAAACTAGAGCCAGTTGGCTGCCTTGGTTAGGGAGACCAAATGCCAGCAAAGCCAAAATCTTCATTTGCTTTGAAGACCTCATGCTGAATGAGAAGCTGTTGTTGAGAGAAAGATATTCTTTGCAAGCACATTAATTTTCTTCTTTTTGAACTCTCAAGAGAACAGAAAATTTAAGCAATAAATTATGCCTGTCCCTTTGAGATCAGAAAAGCTCAGAATGTGCATACTTTGAAGAACTGAAGTTGGTCAGAATGAAGCATTGGAGCTATGAAACTGTAGAGCCATTTGACTGTATGAAATACTGGGTTCACTGAAAAGTGCACTAGACAGTTGCTGTTGCAGAAAGTAATAGGACATTTCTCTGTATTGGGCTCTGCGTTATTCAGGAAGTTGCTCTCCAAAGCAGTGGATGAGGCTGTCACTTGTAGCCCTTGATGGATAGCTCATGTAAAACTCACAAAGCAAGTATTTCTCAGCATGCCCTCCTAGCCCCTTTTGCTGAATATGGGTGTTTAGAGTTTCAAATCTAGCCAGCACAGAGAGAGATTTCTTTAGTATGCACAACTGTGTCCCTGGGTTGGAATAAAAGAAACAAGAAGTGATTGTTCTTGATAACTTGGTATGTAAAAATATTGCCAAAATTGTATATTGTTGCTTCTATGTGTTAACTATAGTTATCTCTCTAAATAGAGCTGTACTTTTTCTGCAACAGGAATTTATTCTAATACTTTTATACTTTTCTTTCCTTAGCGGTATAATAACTACTGTGCCATATATATAGAAATTACTCCCAAGAATGTAACAAGCAGGATTCACACATTTAAATGATTTTTTTTTTTAAGCTGAACTGTTTCCAAATTCTTCTATCCAAGCATCACTTAAGAAACTGTTTGTTCAGTTCAGTTTCATCTCTGCAGCTGCCAAACCACTTCAGTTCTGCCAGCTCTGCTCTCTGATTGCAAAATAAAGGGTGGTCACTTCACAGTGTATGCAAGAAATATTGTAATTTTGTGAAAATTATGACATTTAAGAAATCCTTTCAATAGTAAATTGTTAGGCTATCCTGCTACTTGCCTGTTTAGCAAAACCCAAAAAGAATCTTTTATATTCACTTCTCCATACTTTGCTATAACATTAGTGAATATAGTATTCTGGGTTTGCATTTTCTAAGACTGAAGCACTTTGCTGCAGCTTACATTCAAAAATATTTTTGTAGTATAATAGTCTGTCAAAACAAATCTGTTTGCTTCATTTTTGTGTGTGCACAAGGGTGTCCTGACTGCTTTTTGTCCATTTCGAATGATAGCACTAGGACAAAAGTAATTGCACAAAGTAGCAAAGCTTTTTTTTTTTCTTTTTTTTTTTTTTTGTTTGTTTCCTCTTATTTTTTTTCTCCTTAAAATCAGAGAATATGTGAAAAAAAATGAATCAAACCATTATTATATGAAAAATGTTGTGGCATAAATGCATTAACCATTTTTATAGCTTGTGTCTGAAGATCGGAGTCTCCTGTGTCCATACTGTGTGCAGAAACACAAAGGCACAGTACATGGGAAACTGCAACCTGTTATTATGAGGAAACACAAATAATTACCTTACTGTAATATTTTGTCACATACATTTTTTTGAATTTTCAGAAAAAGTAATCTCAATGGTTCTCTAGTCTCTAAATAAAAGTAAAATTGAAATAAAAGTGAAATTAAGTAAAATACATAAGTATATGATATTGCTTTTAATCTGAAATGTAATTTAAAGCAAAACAGAGAGGGGAAAATGTGTAAGCTGCTTACTGATAATTTGTTTAAGTTCCAAGCAGTTTACTTCTCAGGAAAATAATTTGCCTTAGCTGAAGAAGAAATTACAATGTGATAAGAAATAAAAAAGCAACAGAATAATTAAATGGTTTGCTTTTTTAATAAGCTTTTTTCCCTCTTGATAATAAAAACCATTTGATTTTAAATGGTGATACAGAAAAATTGTTAGAAATAACAAAATACCAGGGTACAAATTTCAGTAATACAGAAGCAAAAAGGAAGGGACTTACTGTGATTTTTTTTTAATGAAACGAATGTAAAAATGAGAATTGTTACAGCATTCTGATTTTTCCTGTGACTAGCCTTTTATCTTATTCAGGGTGTTGTTTCTATCAGATCATATTCTGTGTTTTTCCCATGCTGACCTGTATTTTGCTAGGGAGGGAATCTCTGCTCAGGGAGACCTCACTATGGGGTGAGGAATCCTTTCAAGGGCTGCTTTTTGTTCACCTTCCATTATCACTCTGAAGTGCTAAAACTATATGTAAAGCAATACCAAATCATAACGGCCGTGTATCGCACCCACTTTCTACTCAATGTGTATTGTAATTTACATTAATTCTGAAATATATTTAATATGAATAAAAATTATAGGAATATGTATTGCACTTTTTCACTAAGAATATTTTTGAGAGGTACAGTCAGTTTATTTTTCTTCATATTAGTCTTATAACTAGTATTTGATATAATAAAAGATGTGAGAATCAGAAGAAATACTAGCATGCCTCTTACATGGGATATTATGTAAACATTAGCATTTGTTTGTCAAATACTATTTTCTCATATATTTGTGCAGACCCACTAAACTGAATATATGCAGAGAGATACGTCCTCTAGCAAATTGTTAACCCAGAGAAATATATCCTTTGCAACACAGCTTCATGCCAATCGCCACTTAAGTAAACACTGCCACATCATGATGACTGTTCTCCAGGAATTAGCAATGAGTTTGTTTATAATCAAGTTTATCAATATTTATAAAGTACTGTACTTAAGGGGATAATATATTGATAAAATACAGTTCTAAAATGCATTACATTTCCACATTATATTTAATGGCTAAAAATACATGTAGTGGGTGTGGAGTAATAGGGGCCATACCCCGCCCCCACAAACAGTTTCTTTATCACCCCATCTGCTACCCCAAATGCTAACTCTCAGGAACACCACTGCTTTGCAGCATGTTTTATTATTCAAGCCTTGGTGGGAGGAGAGCTGCAGAAAGAAAGTGTTAACTGTAGAGAAAGGGAGGGTCAAACCAAGACCCAGAATAAGCTATATTGCTCCACTAATGCCAGGACAGTGGCACAAACTTCCGCTGGACCCGAACCGGCTCCTAAGTACCACTAGATTAGATTAAAACCTGCTAGAAAAAAAGGAACAGTGAGAAGGAGGTCTAAACACATTTGTCAAAAAATTAATAAAGAGGCTAAAGGTATTTACGTAGGCAGGGAACATATGGAAGAGGAACAAGGCAGACTTTGAGAAGAAATTATTTAGCTTCATTTAAAAAAAAAAAAAAAACCCAAAACCCAAACCAGAACAAAGACAAGGCTAGGAAAAAATAAATAGAAAGTTTGCGCTGTTTTCATACTGCCTTTCCATTTTTCCAAAAGGAATCAGGAGGTTGGGGCCTGATCAGACAGAAGTCAAGCAAAGATTCTTTTTGCTTTGTGTGGGGCACTTTGAAAAGAAAGAAACACTGCTAAAGAAAGATCAAATACTGATGAGTGTTAATGGGGGTTTAAGAAACAAAGCGTCCAGTTTGAAGCACTTATTGGCGATGTCTACACTATCACCACTTGCCAAAAACATTTCCATCATTGTGCAATGGTTGAGATTTATAGCTGACTTCCAGCATTTTAATCTAACCCAGCTCAGAGCAGGTGAGGAGCTGACTGAATGTAGCTCATTGAGATGATTTTGAGCATGACAACATTGTTCATAAATGCAAGTTAAATTCAGTTAGCAATTTAATTTGAAAAAAAAAAGTTGTGGAAAAGCAAAAAGCAGTGAGAAATTTGAGGGAGTTTTTTAATATATTCACAATTTTTAAACCAGATATTTTTGTTTAGTATTTTCCTTTAAAAATTCCTCTATTTTTAATAAAAAAAGCTATTAAAATGAAAGAATCCTGAAAGGAAACAAAATGTTTTGGTTTAGGACAACTGAAATTGTTTAGGACAACACAAAATTAATTGTGTCCCTGCTTATGTGATTCATCTGTCAGTCTGAAAATTCGATTATTTACACAGCTCTCAAGTAGGTAATACACTTATAGCCAAGATGACTAGCCAGTATTCTGGGTCTCATTGGCACATGTCTATTCAAATGCAAAGCTGACCATATGAATCATGTTTTCTTTCAAAAAATCCCAGTAATTTACAATAATTATATAGAGATCTTTGAATTCAATGAGAACAAACAAGATACAGTTTTCATATTCCCAGTTGCAAGCCAGACAGTATTACAGTGTTCCCTGAACAGGCAGTCTATTTCTTGGTTGTTGGTTTGTTATGGTAAGTTTATTATTTGCCATAGGAAATTGACTTATTTCAAGGTTTCAGGTTTTGTTTTTGCTTTTTGTCTTTTTGTTTGTTTGTTTTGTTGGTTGGTTTTATTAGAGGATCTTGATTGCTTTCTCCTGTGTTTATGCATTATGTAGTGTTTATGTTTATAGACTAGACTGACCTTTGTACTAAGATGTACAGTATACACCAATATACCCAAAGGTCTACAGGTTTACCAAAAGGAAACCAGTTCCTGACCTTACAGTAATTGTTCGTCAGTCTGGGATGGCAAGGAACGAAAGCATCATACCAGAAGACATATTTTCTCATAGGTAGTTCTGTGCTTCTGTGAAGACTTCGGAGCGTCAGAGAGCCAGTCTCAGATGATGAGGAGTCAAGGTAATGGTCTATTTCTACTGCACTCAAACAGAACTCAAGATAAAGTAGGCAATCTACATGTAGAAAAACCACAGACTGTATTAGAGAGTATGGAAGGTTGTGTCTTGATGTTTGACTGAATAGTGTCCTGTTAATTTATATATGGTGCAGAGCCTTTTAAGTTTCCTGGCACTGGATAATCAAATCCTAGTATAATCAAGTCAGATTTCAAATTTCCAAGCCAAAAGATTCCATGCAGTACACTCAGCAGTGATCCTTTATGAGGTACTATAAAAAGCCAAATTCTGTTTTATCTATGTGGCCTTTCCTTAAGAAAATTTATGCTCTCTTGCTGGTTGAAATGTGTTAGCTGACACTCTTCTTCACCAGAAATGGCTGTGGACTGAGTCATGATCAAGGATGGGCTATCTTATATTGGGATGGCTGCAGTAGTTCCCTACCCACACTGCAGGAACAGTTCAGACTCTGATGTAACAGCTACAGAATTGCAAATAAGAGCTTGGCATTTGTGTAATAAACTTTAGCAGTTCAACTACTGCTTTGCAAGAAGCAGAGCCAGCTCTGTAGTCAGGGTAGGAATCGCTAAGAGAAGCAAGAAAAAGAGGAATGCAAAAGACGGAATCTGCCTCAACTGAAACCATCCTCACTTGTGAATTAGATCCTTATGGTGTCGTGATTGTTGTGGTGAGTATCCATCAGGACACTTTGGAATGAAAGATAGAATAAGAGAATAATACTCTATTATTGCTTGGATGAATTGGAAGTGGTAGAAACAGTTATTTATTAACTTCATACAATGATATTGCACATAGCAAATCTGAGATTTGAAGGCCAATGGAAAATAAGTTTGGCACTACAGGGAAAGAGTTCTTGTAGTTACAAAACTAAGGAAAATAATATCACATTGTCTCAAGAACAGTGGTATGGTTTTACAGAAAAGGGAATTAATACTACTGAATACAGTCAGTTTTAAGAATGGCACAAATACAGTTTTTCAAAATGTCACTATCCTGCAGCAAAGACATACAACTCTAGACAATGACTAGAAAGAGCTAAAGCCTCCCTGGTTACCTGGAATACTTAAGCATGACATTCCCAGCTCAGTAGGGTAGGACTAAGACTCAACAAACTGTCTGCTATCTAATTGTCTCTTGGCTCAGCTTGAAAAATGCAAATAGAACTAGACTGCAAAAATTGGTTCAAGAAGCCCTAACAGGATATCAAGCATTAAGCAGTATACAGCAGATGGTAGAAGATTTTTAAAAAGCAGTCTTCTGGAAATTCACAATAGTCTAGGGAGTTAGAGAATGGCAGGTGGAGCAGGAACTATAACAGGTTATGAATTGTCAATAATTTTCTTTTCAGTGGCAATGAAATTGCTCTTGAAATCACCAAAAGGTTACAGAGATACACTGTAATTGGAAGAAAAATACCTCAAGTGAGAACAGATACAAAGATGTAACAACTTCAAGAACTACAGAGTAAGAATGTAATATTCCAAATTAATATTTACAAGCTAATACATTATTATTTCTGGTCAGTCCTGAAAATCTTGGACCTAGATGCATTTAAAAGAATGCACAAAAGAAACACGGGCTACAAATCAAGATAATTAAGCAGTTACATATTTAGGACCATATTCAGTAGCAGAGCATTATTATCAAGATCATTATTGTCCTTCCTTATTATACAAAGGACACAAAAACTATGCCCCAAGATACTTGAGGTTTGCAATCAGAATAGATGCTGCAGCATAGAAATACAACAGTATATGTGGTAAGAGGCTACATTTGAAGAGTACATAGTGATGCAGAGGGCACAATGTGGACAAACAGTTCTGGATTTTTATCTGCACTGGATCAATATTTTGTTTACCAGTTACCTCTGCTGACTTCTTCACTCTGCAGTATAATACTAAGGAAAGTAGAGGCATAACTCTCAATAGCACACCAGTTGTAAAAATAAACAATTTCTGGCAGCAAATAATAACTGTTAAAATGTTGTTGAATTTGCTACTTCCTGTCCCCTCATCCTCTCACTGTGGTAGGCAACTGTCTACTTCCCCTATGCTTTAAGTCAGGCATCCTGCCTTTGGTAGAATGGACATACTGACAGCAGAACTTGGAAAAAGAAAGTGAAATTACTGTTGTCAGGCTGATAAAAAGTGAATGGAGGATGTTGTACAGTTTCAAGGAAATGAAAAGGAAGAGTAGAATGTAATTATCTCAGGTTGTCTGCATTTAGATAGCCTGAAACAGTGACATCCTAGACAGATATGAATTTTCCCATTCATCTTAATGGAGCACTAACTGCAAAACATAATTATGGCAACTTTAATGTTAACAGTGGTAACTGTTCCATTTCTGAATCAGATACCAGATACACTGCATTACACCACCACTTCATTACCATTGAGCTTATTTGGTATGTGTTAATGTTTCATTCCTCTTAAATGATTACTTAGAAGAATACTGCTGGAGCCCACAGAAAGGCATGAAAGCAGAAAGGCACAAGGAACAATCTCAGAGTCAAAGATAAAATTGTTACTTTCAGATCTCATTCCTAGACTGTAAAACAGCTCATTGATCTCTGATATCTGCTTGTTGTAATACTGTTTTTCCACTACAACAGAAGTCTGATAGCTTCAGACTTCCCTTCCTCATTCTGATTTCTTATAAGTCAAAGTGTACCAGTTAGAAATCAACTTGAGACTAAAAAAAAAAAGCAAAACTGGACTACTGATAAGGAAGATTTTCACACAAATGTGGCCTAGAGAAGCAAGCCTGTGAAGAGACAATGGCCACAAAAAGCTGAGACTCTCGGGAGGCTCTTAGCTTTCCAGGATGGATATGTTTGGAACACCAAGAGTTGTGTAGTAACAGACGAAACCTAAATTCTTTCACCTCAACTCCTATAATTGTAACAATAGTAAAGTGTCAAAATCATTAAAGTCTTCATGCTCAGCTCATGTGCAGAAGATACACAGCTTAGTCTTTTTCCTTATTTTGCAGTAAGCCATTTGCCTTTTTCTCTCAGGAGGCAGCAAAATCCAAAGATGCAGGTGTATTTTCAACTTTCATTTAAAATAACTGATAATTTGGACAAAATTCCTGTAAGTCAAGTCAAAAGAACCTGTACTGCAGCAACTTTAACATGGCAGAGAGGAAGAGCACTAGTTATTTGTTGAATTGGAAGAAATCCTACTTATGTTTTCTTGCTGATAACTCAACTCATAGGGAAAGAGATGTTTCTCTTTCGGAAGCAAGGTCTCTGCCGCCCAAAGGACTTGGCAGAGAATAGGCCATGTTAGTGAAGAGAGAAAATTTTAGGTGATTCCTTTTTGAGTCAGTCATTTTCTGTCCTTTCCACAAAGTGGTGACTTCCTCAAAGACCACTTTAATTTATGAGTGTGTATACATGTATATATGTATTTATACACACTCATGTAAGTACAAGCAAATGTGTACTTCTTAGAGGTGCCTTGACTCCTCAAAAATTGCAGAAGAAAACCAAGGTGCTTCAATTTAGTGGGTGGAAAGTGGCTTAGAAATAGGACAGTTTACCAAATTATGGTGGTCCCATCCCACAGAATGTTGTCCTTTCTTTGCAAGCTGTATAAATTCAGCCTTCAGCTACATTTCCAACTTCGATTCCTTGTCACATTTCTCGTTTCTGTCTCTCTGCTCAGCCAATGACAGCAGTGCCAATCCTCCAGTTGTTAAATCTATCTGAAAGCTTCCCCCCTCCTACTTTATATCACCCTCAAAGTGATTTTTGCAGTCTCTCCTCCAGAAAGAGAGAATTTGAACACAAAGACAGAATATTTGAGCCAACGAGAGAAGTAAAAAGAGAATCCTTGAAGTATTTTCTTTAACTCATGTTATCCTATGCACATTACAGGAAGGAGAATGTCCCTTTAAATAGTTTGGGAGCCCTCTAGTGATTCTTCCTTTCTTTCAGTGAAGAAATTATGAGATCCTTCCCCTGCCAGTGTGCTTTGGGGTGGAGAGGCCTTTCCACACAGCTGATGGACTCAGTGTTTGCCATCCCATAATGCCACTGTTAGCTCCACAAATCCTTAATATGGCACAGGAAAACTGAATAAAATGTTTTCCTTTCCTCAGTCATTTGTGTTTGTCCATTTTATTAAGAATTTATTCATTATGTTTTGCAACATTGCAAACTCTGGGAGATCAGAGACTTAAATCTTGGCAGCGTTTTGTCTTGGTTTGCAAAGGACCTTCAGGGCAGAACCCCAAGTACGTGTGTGCCAGTGTGTGCTGCAAACCCTTCCTTCTGAGCTGTCAAGAATTCGAGTGGAAATCCTGAGCCTTCAGATTATGGTGAGAGCTGAACCTTTTGCTATTCTGCCATTACAAACCATAAGCTCTTATAAAATATATTTTTAGGAGTCCTATTGAATCGCACAGTATGTAGCATAATGTAATCAATACAAGAAGCTGCATATAAATAATCTGTTTGGATTCTCACACATTTTAAGATGAGAGAGGGCACCATTCCCAGCAGTACTCCCCCCCTCCCTCAGAGTTCACACCTTTTATGGGGGAAAATGATTGTAAAGTATTCATTTAAGCCAATAACCAAAGCTTATGTTATTCATTTCTCGGTGATATACATAGTGCTCTTTTTGTATACTATTAACTGTGGACATATGTTTTTCATTTGACTATGTTACTTACACACGCAATTCTTTTAAAAAATATGTAAAATATAACAGCTGCTGTAAAAAAAATATTTTTAGATCTCTGAAGTGCCTAACGAGCTGCAGTGCACAACAAAAATGGTTTGATCTTTGTAATGTGCCCATAGTAAAACACCATGGAAAAGCTTGGTCATTTCCCTGGAAGAGGGCAAAGTGACACAGTTCTAATATGACAGTGTGCTTCTCTGGGGTGTATTCCTTGGCTGTAACAGTAAGGTCTTGATCATTCACTGCATCAAAGCAATGATACAAACAATGGATCAGCCAACTTTTAAAACAGCAGTATAAAAGCAATTGTAAAGGCACCAACTGTATCATCTGAGCTTTGCTTTGACATTGCTGTTTTCTGATGGCAAAAATATACCTATTTCCTGCCAGTGTAAGTGAGAGATTAAGGGGTAAATATAGAAAACCTAAAGTTTGCTTTGGATTAGAACTTTTTTCTTTATGAATTATTGAATAAATCAAATATCCTTGGTTCTTATCCCAACAGAGTGTGATGATTGCTAGCTTGAAAAAATGTAGCAAGAGCAAACGTTGGCAAGAGTGAAGCATTATAATGCGATGTCTACAGAGATTTAGAGATAGGAAGGATTGTCAGTTACAGTCAATGCTATCAATATTGGTAGGAGATATTTAAACTGTAATTCTACCTAGATTAAGGTACATAAAAACAGTGTTCATGGCTTGAAAACAACCTGTGTGAGACTCTTAAGAAAATAATCACACCACTAGTTAATACATAGATGCAGATTGTTCCATTGCAACACATTTGACTGCTACCATGTGAGGGAATGGCAAGTGTGGAAAACTGCCAAAACTGAATGTCTTCTTCCTTCTCTTCCAGCTGATAAGACAGGAGAACTAAGATGCTTTTGTGAAATCATTCATGTGGTATCTGGAAAATAGGATGAGAAAACAAAATCTTCTTTACGAATACTGCAGTCATACAGTGGTAGAGAACATAATGGGGAGGAGACTGTTCTCAGAAGAATTCTGACATTCCCAGCAGAAGCTGCAGCACCATTCTGCAAATTATCTGCTGCAATTTGATGGGGAGCCTTGGTCTTTACTTGCACCAGGCCCTGCCCTGTCAGATTCTGCTAAAACACATTGCAACACCCGAGTTAAATGTCTAGACAGGCATTTCTTTGTTTCTCCTACATATTCATTGCATTCATCTTGATGTTCCCAAAGTGTCAAGTCCAATGTATTCAAAGATGTCCAGGGTGTTCAAAGCTGTGTAGACAGTGTTACTGAAGCACTTCCATTCTTCAAAGGTGTACCGGGTGCACAAAATTGCAGAGACAATGTCCTTGAATCACTTACAGTCAGTTTTTACCACAGGAAGTTGCAGTAGTGGTATCCAGCTGGCTTTCCACTGATTTTTAAAGTGCTGATTTTACAGCAACAATTTTACAGTATTAACTTTAAAATTTTTGAAATGTAGCTTATTCCAAAGCTTTTGCTTAGCTTGATGTGAATGCCAAAGTTTCCACAGATTAGTCAACTTGACATTTGAATCCTCCTCCCACAGACTGATTCTGATGTTCCCTGGAAGTGGTGTAATCAATCAATTCTAATTTTTAGAATGGGAATATGTCTAGGGAAGTTGGGTTTTACTTGGAATCTGAAGGCCTGTGTACACATTGGGTATATTTATTTAAAAAAATGGTTCACTTTTTTCGCATTTATCATACTGTATTTTTCAATATTAGTAGCAGCCTTTACAAACTTCCTCAAAACAAGCTCTGGTGACTCTGGGATAATAATTTTGTTCTTTCGTATTTGCAAATTTATATGCTCCCTGTCTTCATAAAAGTTGTCTCTCATTTTAGTTATGCCTAAACAGTATTTAGTTCATAACAGGAGTGACACAGCATTTCTTGTAAAGTATCAATCATGCTGTATAGTCATTTTTGCCCTTGGGCAATCTAGTTTATTAGTCATTTTTGCCATTGGGCAATCTAGTTTATTAGTCATTTTTGCCATTGGGCAATGTAGTTGACTGATCACTGGAGATGTAGCAGTGATTTTACTGTCAAGTTCTCCATCTTGTCAGTAACTACAGGTCTAGAGTACAGATCCAAGTTTTCTTAAAATTGCTATCCTCTTACAAAAAATTTCACTTAGTTTTATTATATGAATTTCATATCTGGAGACTGCATAATCAGACAGTTCTTCATATTGGATGGTTAAGTGGCTGTCAGTACAATCCTGCTGTGTTCAAAGACGTAAATTTAAAGGACTTAAAATAAAGGGAAGGCAGGTTCTTTGGGGAATGTCTGCACTGTGCTGTTAAATGCAGTGCAGATATCCCAGAACCACTAGTGACCAACCTAAAATCGAGCAGCTGCATTAGCATGATTTTGCATTTCAGTGAAGTCTTTGACTCTCAGTAGTAAGCCCTGGCTCCAGCTCCATGCCATGGTGATGCAGACATAATGCTTTTGCTTCCAGAACAGGAGTTAGATCTGCTGTGCTCTGTTGTGTGGGAGTCACTGAACTCTGGTATGGCTTCTAGCTTATGGAAAGTCATCTGTGATCCTGAATTTTGTGTGATCAGATTTTGGAGTTGTAACTGCTCTTGAATATGTACCTACTGCTTTGTTGGGGGTTTTTATCAGCTCAGAAGCCTGGAAGAGTGGTAGATCAACTTGATTTCAGTTCCAAACACACCTGCTCCAGCAGTATCACTCAACCAGATTCCCTCACGAGACAAAGAAGATGAGCTGAAGCTGGCTATAATTTGGCTATAATTCCTGTGAAATTCGATAAACTTCTGTCAGTGATCTAGTGGGTGTACATAAACTACATTATGAGCTTCCTGCACTAAGTTATAACTGGACCTAATCTGAACTCAAGTTTACACACTTGTCTGCAGGTGTCTATTCACAACAACAGCTCTTTGAAAGAAAGTTTGAGCTTAACAGTGGAGATCATGGATGGTGTTTCCCTCTGCAGATTAAAACTGACTCCTGTGCTAAGGAGCATGATTACACTGTGTAATACAGAGTGGTAAGATTTTTAAAATTAAATGGCAATTGGTATTTTGCTTTTTTTGTTTTGTTTTTGGGGAAAACAAACTGTCTTTGAACTTCAAGTGGCTTTTAGATTTATGTAAGGAAAAGAAAGGTAGGAGAGAAATACTTGTGTGTTTTGGAGCTCTTCCATTTCATGCATACAATATTCATTGAATTTTTTCTAAAACAGAGCAAGATAAAGGGAAGCAAGTGAATATGCCTTATTCTCAGTTTAGCTTAGAGGATACACAGTGGGTTGAGAGGTGAATTGGGGTTTGGGGACTGAGAGTGCAGGGTAACACTGCACTAGGGAGCAGGCAGTAACCACTGTGTTTGGTCAGGAATGCAGGTCCCTCTGCACTCACAGGTTCCTGTGCTGCGGCTTCTCAGGCAACATTTGTGCTGGCAGAAACTGTTTAGTCAGTTCTGACTGTCCTATGTAAATACAGGAATGAAAAGGTCTTGCATGGCATCGGAAACAGTACGCATTAGACTGGTGGTGAACTACAGGGACACAGAAAGTTAAGTCAGGAAAACCTCTTCTTAATTCTAGCAGGAATATTGTTCTGACTCCAGGCTTCTTCAAGAACTGTGCATTAAAGCAAGGTTGTTGGGTTTATTTTATTCCATTTCATTTCATTCATCTTAAAGTAATTTCTGTTTGTTTTATAGGAAAGAAGAAAGCTGAAATTTAGCTCATTGTCAAAACAAGGAGAAAAACTACAGGCATCAAGGAAACGAGATAATTTTTGAAACATTTCCCTTTTTTAAGTTGCTTTATATAAAATAGTACTGAAGACTGTTGCTTGTTGCTCAGCTTTTCTGTCAACAGAAATGAAATGACACTTCAGATTTTGAAGTGAATTTACCCAGTGCAGTGGAACACAGATATAGGCCTGGAATGTAGGTAGGAATAGGAAGCTGTAAGTGCACTTCAGATTCCGAGGTTGAGAATTTGCACAGGAGGAACATTTATCTCAAGGAGGGAGTTAGGTTCCATGAGCATTTAGCAGTCCTACCTGTGCTATGATTGTCAATCTGAGTGTTAGGGAAACCATGGTGGTTGCAAGGAGATTATGACTTTTGGGTAATAACAAGAAATCAGAAGTAGTCCTGGCCAGAGAAGAGTAAATAACTATTGCATAAACATACTTGAAATCTGCATTGTATTTATTTTGCAGAACACACCTTCAGCTCTCAGAAATGAAGATTTTATTTCCTGTTTTGCCAAATGAAGGAAGCTGAGGCAGGGGATCAAAATTTTGCTTCCAAAGTGTAATAACAAGGAAAACTGGAGGTTTTTTGCAAAGGGAGATAGAAAAGTTCTAGAAGAAGCAGACATTCCAACAATAAAATATACACCAAATTGTGGAGCACTTGCTAGGCTAATCCTGTTTGCTTTGCTATATAAAGACTGAGGAGAGACAAGTTCCTTTAGAATCAGAGAAAGAGCATCACTTCTAAGGGAGTTTTACAATTTCCCCATGATTAAAAAGAAAGCCCAGGAAGATGTGACTAGCAAGGGTGAAGTTTGATTCATTATAGTGCAAGTAAATGATTTTATTGCTTCCCAGTTCTATTACTTTCCTTCTTTCCTTTCTTCCAGTATCATAGAATCATAGAATGGTTTGTGTTGGAAGGGACCTTAAAGATCATCTAGTTCCAACATATCTTACAAAGGAGCACATGAAATGCCTGTTGAATTTCCTTAGTAGGTAAATATGTGAAAATTTGTTTTCCCTCAGCTTTTAAAACCTCAGAAAATCATGATAGTGCCCAAACCCATAAATTCATCGTATTTTCACTTTTGAAATTATATACTTTAGAGAAGAATAGGTTTTATGTCAATTTATATGATTCATTTTAAAGTAAGGTCCTGATACATAAATGAGGTCTGGAGACAACCTTAGGGTGAAAAGTAATAAATTTTAGCCCTGTGACCCAAACTCTTACACCTCTACCAGGTGATCAGCACCGTGTATTTTAATGTGTTAAGCTACAAGTTTCTTGCTACTCATCTCCTTACTTGAGCTATTGCAGTTGTGATCCATGGAGAACATCCTAACTGAAAATTTTCTTAATGGAGTTGGTGGCTGGCAGGGAATTTTGCATCTCTGACATTTGATTTCTTCATATGCTTTTTGAGCTATGACCATCTGCACTTTGTTGCCTATGTACTAAAATGGAGTTTTTCATTCCCTTATCTTTGCACATCATTGATGTGCAATTTTGAACAGTAAAAGTAAACTCTTGTGTGGGCGTTTGCATTTGATGTGTCAGTTATTTAATAGTATATTCTTAAGACTACCAAGAGCACTTAAAAATTTAGGCAAGCACTTTTATATGACATAGCAGCAAAAATCCCATTCTACCAAGTAAAAATGCAGCAGTGGAACCCCCAAAAATATTAGCTGTTTAAAGTATGAAAGACTTCAATACCACCTCACAATGGCTGTCTTCTCTCTGTTCAGCTCAGAGCCCAGATAATGCTTTCTATCTCTAGCTCCCCTGTATATTGTTTTTAGACTTATTGCATGATATCACCATCTGTGCTACTCACATTTTGAGTACAATTCTAGATCTGTGTATTTTAAAACATGAATCTATAGCTGAAGTGCCTGAGAGCCTCAGTTACACATTCTCCCTGATTTTGTGCCATCATCATTTATGTATCATCATACATCGAGAAGATACTCCCTGTTCTCCAAAGATAAAAGTTCTAATCAGAAAAGAGAAAGGACAGAATGAAAAAAAAAAAAAAAAGGCAATATTAATAAGTGAGGTAATTGTCAATTTACTAGTGTATCATGGCAAAGGAAAGCTTGAAAGATGTGAAGCTAGTGAGGTCTTTTTATCAGCAAATAACCACAGAATCACGGAATCATATAATGGCTTGTGTTGAAAGGGACCTTAAAGGTCATCTATTTCCAACAGACATGCCATGGCCAGAGGCACCTTTCACTAGACCAAGTTGCTCAAAGTCCCATTCAACCTTGCCTGGAAAGTTACCAGGGATGGGCATACACAACTTCTCCGGGCTGTTCCAGTGTCTCTCCACCCTCACAGTAAAGAATTTCTACCTTATATCTAATCTAACCCTGTCCTCTTTTAGTTTAAAGCCATTTCCCCCTTGTCTTGTCACTGCATGCTTTTGACAAAACTCCCTCTCCTGCTCTCTTGTAGGCTCCCTTCAGGTACCAGAAGGTGGTCTAAGGTCTCCCTGGAGCCTTTGCTTCTCAAGACTGAACAACCCCCAATCCTCTCATCTTAATAGGGGAGGTGCTCCAGCCTTCTGAGCACCTTTTCAGCCTCTGGACTTGCTCCAACAGGTCCACATTCTTCTTAAGTTGGGGACACCAGAGCTGAATGCACCACTCCAGGTGGGGTCTCATGAGTGCAGAAAAGAGGGGCAGAATCACCTCTCTCACCCTGCTGTCTACACTACTTCTGATGAAGCTCAGGATACAATTGGCTTTCTGAGCTGAGAGCTACATTGCTGGGTCATATTGAACTTCTCTTCAACCAAGACCCACAATTATTTCTCCTCAGGACTACTCTCGATCCATTCTCTGCACAGCCTGTATTTGTGTTTGGGACTGCCCTGACCTACCATTGTACTTGGCCTTGTTGTACTCAATGAGATTTGCATGGTCCTACCTCTCAAGCCTGTCAAGGTCCCCCTGGTTGGCATTCCTTCTCTGCTGCCTCTCAATTGCACCACACAGCTTGGGTCATTGCAAAACTTGATGAAGGTGCACTCCCACTGTTGCTGACAAAGATGTTAAACTGCTCATCCCAGTTCCCTGAGGAACAGCACTTGCTACTATTCTCCACTTGGACATCAAGTTGCTGACCACAACTTTTTGAGTGTGGCCATCTAGCCAATTCCTTATCCACCAAGCAGTCCATCTATCAAATCCATGCCTCTCCAGTTTAGAGACAAGGATGTCATGTGGAATAGTGTCAAATGCTTTACACAAGTCCAGGTAGATGAATACAATAATCTATTGTTAATTAGAACTTTGCTTTGGTGGTTAAGACTCTAATTTCACACATAATCCAGAACGTCATCCCGGTCACTACTGTATTTTCTGCATGTTTCTTTTACAATTGATCTGTGAAAATGAAAACAATGAAATTTCAATGCAACGCACTGATCTGTACTATTTATCCCTTGGTCTTTTCTGGAAAAAAAAAAGTCATTCTTATGACTATACAGCAAAGATTTCTTCAAACCTGTTTTTTCTGAAACAGATGTTCTGGCTAATGCAAAAGTTAGAAAAAGGCCACGAGAGAAGACAAGGAAACTTTAAATGAATTCTCTCATTTTTCAAAAAAGAACATCTTGAAGTAAGCACTGTCAGAGTTAGGCAATATTACCAGACACAGGTCTTTACAAATGTTTCTGATAACATGATTCCCTCTCACATGCCAGCTGCATTAGAATCAAGCAAATATATTTTTAGTAACTACTTCAGAGTTGTTTAATCTTTCTCTGCTAACAGAATCATTCTTTATGGGCCCTGATTTTGACAGATTTATCTAAACTGAACTGATTGCAGTGACTTTCTATATTAATTGTACTGAGATTCCCTTTTTCTATCTGGATGAATAAATAATAGAACCAAGAGGTGTCTTGATGAGTCATCAGAAGAATATGGTCGACTTCTTTTCTCAGCTGGGGATGGCCCAGTCTTCATTACTGAAGGAAAGACATGTGGCTGTAAGATTATGTTTATGGACCGTATTTAAATTTTCTGCTGAAATATTTTGTACAGGGTTTAAGGTTGAACGTGTTTATGGTAGACTGAGGTCAAATGCAAGAAAAAGTAACAAATTCTTCAGACCCTGTACAAAGCAGAGTGATGGCACTCACACAGCTCTGAGTTTGATCCACTGGGCAGTGCCTACCTTGGACTTGGCAAAAGTCATGTGGCCTTTGGATCTGACCTGACTCTTGGCTTGCTTTGGAGTACAGCTATGCATATGATACATTTTCTAGATGATAATGATACCAAATTCTGTTTCTGTTCCTATTCTCCTGCTCAGTGCTGTTGCTATCATTCTGTCGTGCTGCTAATTTAATTATTTTTTTTTCTTACTCTATTTCAAAATGTCTCTACTGAAAACTGATCCAAAGAGAAAGGTCATATATAGCAACTGTGCAAGTCACTTCCAAAAACACAGTGCAGGAAGAGTCTTCCAAATCCTGTCCAATGAGTGAGCAAAAGTCTTGTTCTCATTTATACTGACTGTCATGATTACCTGAGAACTGTTAAAGCACAGCACAAGCCAATATCTTTTTTTCTGTTCCATCTCCTGCTGGTGGTGAAAAAATCCCTTTGGCTTTTTCTGTGCATGTCTCCTCAGGCTGCTTTTAGGGCTTTTGCCCTGTTAAAATGATGCAACACATTTTTTACTTGAAAATCAGGCCTATTTCAAGCAACTTCTCATACAGTACTTACTGATTGATACTAGGCCACTCATTAAAGTTTGAATGATGAGTGCTCCTCCACTTTTTCCCCCGGATATTGTAACCAGTGTGAAAGTTCAGCTGGTCAGGTGAAACCCAGAACTTGCAAGTTTTCAAGGCTGCATTAAAAAGCAGAACTTAAACAATTTTAACTGCCAGACATGTCTGATGACTATATTCCAAATATTCATAGCTTTATTGTAAAGATATAGATTTTCACATATTTGTAATAAATGAATGAAAATACCTTTTAGGGAATAAAGTGATATGTTTTAAAGGCATTTGTTTACTTTTTCTGTAAGCTCCTGAGATGGCTAACATACTAGTTGTTAATCACACCATCTGTTCAAGCACTGTTTGACTAAATGAATCAATTCATACTTTTTCTTCTTAAAGCAGTTTTTTGCAGAACAATATGTTTGTGTCTATTACCCCATCATTTGGCAATGTGATATGAGATATTTTAATTTTCCTATTTATTGTGCAAGGATTTTCAATCTCCAAATATTTTTTTTTAAATATGCATACAGCACAGAAAAGCTGTGTCTATTGATTTCTGTAGCATTGCAAACAGTGGAAAAATCTGTTCCATTCTGCTGTCAAATTTCAACCATCTGATTATATTTAAATGAGTTATTTCAACATGCTTCATTTGAATGACCGTCACACGGGCGATTCCTTCTGCGTACCGAAGATGGCAGTGGTGCACAACCTACCCACCCGCGGACCTGCAGCCTCGGGGAGGTCGCTCGGATTTTGGGTGCCGGTTCCAGGAAACAGCAAATTAGGGGGGACAAATCCTGAAAATGGGAATGGCAACCTTTTGTAGTCTTCCTTGTCGCAGTTGTCTCTGGTGAGCTTTCATTCACATCATTCCAAGCAAAATTCGACCTAAATATGGAAACTGGAGCTTGAAATAAATATAAGCCCAAGTTTAGAAAGACTATAACCAAGCTGTTTTAAAATTTGTGTTCATACGCACCTCCTAGCTTCAACTGAAATAAAAAAAATCATCGATTTCTGGGCATCAAATCTTGGTCATTGCTAAAGCCTCATATAAAAGGCTTTAAGTTTTGAGTGACTATGGGTTGTTTCTAACTCCTCAGAAGATTTGCACAAATATGCTGGCATGTGTCCCTGATTCTTAGTTTATCTTAAACCAGTTTTTTGTGGATTCAGAAGAGGAATGCTGGGCTGAGTACCAGGGAGAATCTGAAAATAAGTAAAATAATTTCTGAACAAAAATAATAGTTGAAGCTACACTGTTAGTACAAACAAATAAAATGAAAATAAGTATAATGTAATGAGTAATCCTAAAGCAAAATTGACCGAATTACTTCCTAATAAATTTTTGTTATTGTGGACTAAACATACCTTGATACTGCAGTGGAACCAGAGTTAACAGTTGTTCTTAAAGGCTATATCCTATTTACATGGTCACTGTTGTGATACCAATGTCCAGAGAGTTTGCTTTTCAAGAAGACAAGAAGAAAGACAACTGTGTTCTCAGAGGCAAATATCTATCTATATATTAAAGACAAAAATTGTTCAAAAATTGTTTCTTATTCATATTCTCTTTTTCAGCCTTTAATTCATGTATAGTTAGGTCACGTGGCTAGACTAGTTTCTAAAGCATTGCATGGTGGAATAGACAGGTGTTTACTGAGTAATGAAGAATGATGCTCAGATGGTCTTAGTAGAGTCTTCATCTCTCCTTGGTTTGTCTGATTTTATCTGTTGATGATTTGGGGTTTTTTTATTAATAACTGTGAAAGAGAGTGAAAGGGCAAATGTGTCTGCGAATGACGTCTCAAAATTTTCAGGCTGTAAATTATTATCAGTATTGTGTTGTGCCAGTGGAACACAGTTGTCTTTCTGGATCATAAATAGAGCAGAAGTCTGTCAGTAATGCAGGCATCAAACAGGTGAATATACCAAGGAGTAGGTTCATGGCCTTGAACTGGCACTAAATGTGAACTGCAAGCCATTGAAAAGTATGAAAGAATACATGTATTCTTCCTTCAAGTGTCCTGGTAAGGCGATAAGCTGCTGATTTACTTTATATAAGGTGGAGCTTTTGTATTTCATTTTAATTACCAGCTAACACTAGTCTGCTTTGAATGTATTGCATGAGTCATTGTGAGGTGACTCCTCTGAGAAAAAGGATTATTTCCAAAGGATACATCCCAAAGACATGCAAAGACATTCTTTCACCCTTCAAACCCTTTTCCAAATCTAAATATTTAGCACTTAGCAAACTTGCTTCTCTGTGTTGCTCTGAACAACAAAGCTTATTTGACAATGGAGAGGCCCATCCTTTCAGTAAGAGAAAAGGCCTTTTTATTAGTCACACAGCTTCACTTAGGACTTGTTGAAGTTTCAGTTTGAACCAGCCACTGTTCATTCCAGTCTAGGTAGTATGAATATATAATGGCATTTATTTCATGTCCATTGATTTATTGTACTGGAGACACGTCATTCTCATGCTGTTGACAAGGAAGGTGTTTCAAGTCTTCACCATTCCTAATGGCTCATTTATAAACATAGAGAAAGGAAGGAGGGAGGGAGCGAGGGAGAGAGGGAGGGAGGAGGAAGGATGGCCATACACCTTGTAGGCCTCTGGGGGATGAAGGCAGCTGTCACGGTCCACTTGTGCTCTTGGGGTCAGCAGTACCTTATTAAGTATATTAAAGTCAGCACAGCGGGCAATATCGAGACTGAAGTTTAGTTTTCCATTTTAAAGCCTTAGAGAAGGGACTGTCTTCCCTGAATTCTAATCCACCTCCTTCAGAAGTCTGTGTAAGCTACATCTAAGTATTTTAACTAGTCTGTTATACATATTTCATTATAAAAACCTTGATTTTTGATTTTGTAAGAAACTCTTCAAACCTCTGTGTCCTCTCCATATAAGGGGTTACGGAAGCTGATCTTTTACAGTACACTTTTCAGTGTGGGTGTGAGGTAAAATTAGTAAGTCATTTGTCACATCAGATCACTGAGAAGCTCAGGTAGAGCTGTGGCATCAGGATGAAACTACTCCTACACTGCTTTATCTGGTTAATTAAAAAGGATATCTAAAGGGTTCATGTCAACTTGAATAATGCTGATGCCTTTCATTACATATTAGAATTTGTCTTGAAAAATCTATTCAATAGGATTGCCATGTTGAGATTGTAGATTGAGTCTGCTGTTTTGAAAGGGAAAGATGTATGGTTTTCTTCAAAACAAAAGCAGTTCTCCAGAGAGAGGTAAATTCTCCTTCTTTACATTAATAACCTGACAGATTTGACTTACCATTTGAATCTATTTTGCAATTTTCTTTTTCACTAGGTGGAGTTTTGCCTTAAGAGTTTAAAATGTTCTTGGTCTTTTTGATTAGGCAGCATTACCAAATCTTGAAAGCATAAAATCTTTCATGCTGTAACCTGATCTCCTTATTGCTTTTATGTGCTATGAGCTGAATTTGTGCAATCCTTATTTATATGGCTGATTACTAACTCATAAATAAATTACAACAACTTCTGTGTAATTATTTTTGTAAGTGCATGTAAGCAGAAAGTAGATAACGTAATTTTTTTGTATGTAACAAAAAATAATGTGGGTGGTTACTTTTTTATTGTAGAAGATCTGTAAGTTTCTTACAGACCTTTTCTAAAGATTTTACAATGATTAATTTTCTCTCTAAAATGTTGGTTGTCTTGAGACAGCCATTTTGAGTCCATTAAATTATTTTAAAAGATTTTAAAGGTTTTTTAAGCAATTAACACCATTATTTTGCTGAAAATGGGATTGTGCTAAATGACAATTCCTCTGCTTTTTGCAAATAAAGGCAAGCATTAAAATTAACAAATTAAAAAGAAAAAAAACCAACCTAAAAAAAAAAAAGAAACACGGGCCAAAATGAGATCTTAAAATTTTTAAGGACTTTGAATTTTTTATTATTTTTACAAGATTATTCGGTTTGGATGCCTGTAACTGTCAAGTTAGAAACTAAACTACATCTGACTATATATGGCAGTATATTCCATTTGTATTGAATAAAGTTGTCATCAGTTTATACAGGTAATAGCAATTTTTCAGTATCTTTGCTTCAAATTTTGTACTGTAGCTGACTGGGAAATGGAGACAAAAGTGAAAATACCATCTAACTGCTCCTAATGAAAGACAGTCATCCAGAAAAAAAATGTTTAAATTTTTGAAGTCAGTTTCTATCAATCCACCTCTAAATCTCTAAAATTATAGAGTTTGGAAGTCTGTGTCATTTTTTTTCATATTGGTGCAATAGCATGAGGTGTAGGGAAAGATGTTTGCTATGAAGAATGCCAGAAGACTAATGGAGTGGCTGGTGGCAGGAAGAGAATAGAGCCAAAGTGAAAGGTAAAATGTTTAAAATTATATTTTAATATTTTAAGCTCTGGAATATAAAAAAATATGAGTTATTATTATTATTATTGTGTTTAGCTCTGGCCAAATAATCCCATGTGAAGGATGCAATACTTTTTTGTAAATAAGTACATTTTAATTCACAAAATAAAGATGTAATTTTGTAGAAAACAAACTAAATCTGTTTTGGCAAAAAAGTTGCACCCTGGCTATTTTTATGAGTTTTAATATCATCACTCCTAGGAATCATTTGATATCAGATCCTCTTTACCGGACATCACACTCAGGAAATAACTCACAAGTCCAGTGGTCTCTGAATTAGTGTGCTTATGCTATTTGCTAGCTGCTGTTTCATTGTATGTCTTCCACTTCCCTTTGAGTGGTGCATAGATGATAAACTGAAGGTGTTTAAATCATGTTTATGGAAGATTTGAGGGGAATAAGATGAAGGAAAAGAAAGAAAGGAGAAGGTGAATGAGACTGTGCAACACTACTTTGATGATGAAAATGCTCTGTCAGTTAGGTCCATGCAATGTGTGATTCTCTACCATCTTCAGGCTGTACATGCTCCACTCTTCACTGAATCACATATTTATTCATTACATACCATTCTTTGTGCTTTTGCTCCTCCAGTTACTTTCCTCTGTGGTGGGGGAAACACCCCAGTAGCTTGATAGTCTTTAGCTTCCATTTTTCTCCTATTTTAGAGGAAATTCTTCAAGTATGGTGGAAGAGAGAGAATTCAATAAAAAGCAAGTATTCACTGCTTGATACAGTCCTTACAGACCTTGTTAATTCCATAGACTTCTTTTCATAACAAAAGGGTTATGCAGAGAATTATATTCAGTCAGTTGCTTTTTCCTGTATTAGTTTGCATGTAAACTTTTTTCCCCCCTTCTGTTACAAGACTTTGAAGAATCAAATCTTTTATACATTTTATTTAAACATTGTAAAAATATTCCATTTGCAATTAAAATTGATTACATCTCAGAGCAGAGAATAAAGGGAAATAATGATGGCAGGAAGACTTGTTTTAAAAAACACTGCAAATGTGGTGATGCATTATTCAAGGACAAACGTTTCCTTCACACAGTGCAAGAATCTGATAAGTTCCCGGATCCTGTGACATTACTGCAACAACAGTAATGCAGCTCTGGTTGAATTTCACCTTTCTTTGCTGCCCTTGCTTTGGCCTCTTTAATATCTTTCTTTAGATGATAACTTAGAAATGAAGTATTTTGTGGACTTAGCACAACACCCCCCTCTGCATTTTCAGACCAACTTGTCAACAGTTTCTAAGCGCTTAAGTGAGTCTTGTACAGGAAATGCAGGAGTGGGACTGATCCAGGCTAGGCCAGACAGTAAGACTTTTGATCCTTCTAGGCTGCTCCACTCTAGACAAGATGGAGCACAAAAATAATGCTTCAGTAGAACAACAAGCAAGGACGTTTGGAAGTGGGTGTTGCAGTAAAGAGTTGTTAGTGTCTGGTTCTGCTAGCAAAGACTTTGGCTAGAAAGGTAAGAGGTATGGCAATGGAACCATCATTTCTAGCAGGATGGAGGCAGTAAGCAGCCAGTCCAGTAGACTTGAAGGCACAGTAGCACAACTGCCATGATTGCAGTGGCTGTTGGATTTTCTGTTATCAAATTCATTGTTGTTGTGAAATACAACATCTTATGCCATTTCAGGCAACATTTCAACATTCACTGTTTTCCTGTAAAACCCTGAGTAATCTGTTTTTGTGTAGAGAATTGAGTGGAGGGGGACTAACACTTTCCCACGTACTTACTGAAAGCTTCTCCTGTGGGATTTATATGGTCTGTAGAAAATGAACACAAAATACCACTTAGTTATCATTATGCCTCATATGAGCAATATCCTCCAGGTCTTGTTTTAGCCAGACATTTTGATAATCCCTTTCTCAAAGGATATAACCTTGAAATGGGGTGTACCTACTCTCAGCATATGTGAATATAAATTACAGATGGCAAAGCACTGTATTTTCTAGAGCACAAGATGCAGGTATTAATTATTTGTTATTTTTTACTTACTTCAATTGTTTTAGTAGTAAGTATTTCTAACTAGTTTACAGTAGAGAATATAAAATCTATATGAGTTTTAAGTGCATGTATTTTTTGCTTCTGTTCTTTTCAAAGCAAAAAGTTATGGCAAGTCAGTTTTGTATTATTACATCCTCTCAAGGGACTTAAAAAAAAGTCTGTGAAACATTGCACTAAATCACCAGTCAATGAGGCCACTCACAGTATATAAACCTAACTGTGTTTATAAGTCTTTTCTGGGTCAGGGCGAAGAATGTAGTCACTTGCCAGTACTGCCTTAAAGACAACTTAGCAAACAAAAGATTCTAGCACAACAAGAAAAGCATCATTCTTATGAAGACACTTGACATTCCCTGAAGCATCCACACCCAAAAAAATCAGTCCACACCTGAAAAGCAGACTAAACTAAAACCAGTTTAAATATGTTTGAGTAAGAGAAGTTCAAATATTTGCTAATATTAAGCAATTGTTCTTTGTATCTCTAATTCATCTGTTTGCATTAAACTTGAATACGCAAAGGTCTGTCAGTGTCACTGAGAAAAGTGAAAACTTGATAAGCTCTGAAACTCGCTGTGTTCACTGGAAATGTGTAACTGTACATTCAATAGGTCTATAGTAATTCTGAAGATGTTGATGTCTTTTCATACTCCAGGTTGCTCAGGCTTCACACACAATGTAATTAACCTCTGTTGTTCATTCAGAACATGAATCCTTTAAGTACAGCTAACATACCAAGTGGATTGTATTAAAAGTGCTTGTATATTGTTACAAAATGCTATTGTTTTGTACAGGTATTTGTACTACAGAGTATAGCACTTGGGAAAAATAATCTATGTGCCAATGTTGCCAAGTTACATGCTGAAGTATTAAAAATACATAAAAAATGGATTTGTAATGAAAATGCTGATTCTAAAGAAAGAGACTTAAATGTCTGCTTCTCTCTGTCATTTAAAAGGTAACTACATCTATAAACCTCGATCTGTTTTGATAGAGCGTTCCATACATTCAACTTAACCACTGAAACTTGTTTTACTCTATAGCTGTTTTGACTATTGAGCTCAAGCTATATGTTCTTGTAATGCTCAGAATGCTTTTTTTTATTGCCTTTATTATTTCTTACTGTGATACTGGGAGACAGATGAAAGAACTGGAAATCAGGAGCTCTTGAGTTCTTTTTTCCATTCTCCAGCTTATTAAAGTGGCTTCTCTGTGAAGTAGTATTTAGGCACCTGAATTTTGAAGAACAGTTTAGCAGATACCTAGGTGATGACAGAAGGTTTGGAATGGTTTTGTAAACTGCTTTTCAAGGCTTTCCTGTTAGCTACAGCATCTTAAATGCAAAATATTTATACTAAGTATTGGGAAACATTTTATTGCAGTTTATATACTTTCTGACATTTAAAGACCTGCTTCTGTTTCCGTAGTGGAAATGCCATGTGAAATCTATTGGATTGAATATAGGTGATATTTTTATATTTCACCTGTGATTTGTCTGATGGTTTCTTTTGTACTCAGATTATACTTCCACTTGTTTCTTTCCCTCCAATTGTATCCCAATTATCTGTGATGTAAGAACTCATGTTTATAGAAAAGTGGTGAGGAAAAGTTTATCTAGTGTGACACAATCAGTATATAGTTGTATTCTAGGGTCATCTTTAAATTTCTGCTCTCACGGCTATCTCATGGCCCAGCAGCTGTGCCTGTAGAGCTCAATCCTCACTCCTGTGTCTGCCTTTCTGAGGATTGTTGGCAAGCACATGTGAACAGAATACATTTGAAAAACACTTGAAAAATACCCTTGCAATATTTATACGTGCATTGTTGGAGAAATGCTCGTGGTTCCAGACCTGTTCTGACATAATTTTGTACATAAAACTACATTTCTCCCTGCAGTATTTCAACATTTATTGCATTGAATAAAACAAGAAAAAAATTATCTTTATTCTCTAAGAGGTTAGAATATTCTATTTTTCTTCCTTCAATTTGAAGACAAAAAGAGGTGTGAGATCTCTCGGTCAACTTGTATAATTTAGAGAAAGGTGAATGAATGCTGTTTAAAATTTTATGCAAATATGGTCACTTACTAGTAAGGTTTCTGCCACTTTCTGATATGAAATTACTTTCTTCTGATCCTGATATGAGCAATTTTTTCACTAATGGGCAATGACTGCATAATTTAATAGGAATATATAAATACCTAAATTAATTGTAAAGCTGTAAATCTGTTCATAGCTGGTTAATTTGGCAACATGAGATATAGCCCTGTGAGTGCTTCTCTGACAAAATGCAAGCAGTAGTTAATCTATATGCAAAACTGAATTTCCCAGAAGAAGAAGCAACTTTGGCTATAGTCATGATTTGTTTAGGGAAGAGTAAACTAACTCATCACTACTCTCGGGGAATACCTTAATGGAAACAAGAGAGTGTTATTTTGATCTTTTAAGAGTCATTCAGTTATTAGTGAACACAAGGGTTATCCAGAAGTGTAGTATTAATCAATAGGTTTTATACCAGAGCTTCCAGACACTTAATGCTTGGGGTTAGAATGCAATTTAGATAATTTGCTTTCAAAAACAAAGGCCATTTGCCCACTTGAACAAAAGGTGGGTAGCAGCACAGCACGGCAAGGAGACTTTGTCAGGTGACAGAACAGCTGAGAACATGACAAACTTTTTTCAAAACCACCCACATTTTAATTCCATGACCTGTAAGGAAGTACTACTTTGTTCACAGTTTTTCACCTAAAGTTATTTTGAAGATGTTCTTCATTGAGAACCAGGGAAAGGTACAATCCTTTCTTAAATTTTACTATTGAACATGAAGGTTATTTGATTAATGCAGGTTAGTCAACAGCCTAAATGTTTTGTAAGAGTCTTATTTCAAATTTGATCTAACACTTTTAAACAGTTGGTTTACACCTTTGAACAATGGATATTTAAGTGTGTTTTACTGCATTTTCCTTCCAAATGGAATAGACAGTAACTTACACAGTTCAATGTCTGTAACTAACAAGTAAATGAGAGTTGTTTAAAGTGATACCTGAATGGAAACAGTAAGTTTTGTTTTGCAAGCAATGGTTGATGTAACAATCAAGATTTCTTCTCTTTCTATGAATCAATATTTTTAATAACTTCCAATATTATGATAGTCTCCAAAACTTTCCACTAGCTTGCATTACAGGTTTCTTGAGGACTCTTTTGAGAGTGCACCCTCAGCAAGTTTACAGATGACACCAAGCTGAGTGGTGCAGCTGACACACCTGAAGGGTGGGATGCCATGCAGAGGGACCCAGACAAGCTCAAGCAGTGGGTCTATGGGAACCTCATGAGGTTCTACGGGGCCAATTGCAAGGTGATGCACCTGAGTCGGGTCAGCTGCTCCTATCAATACAGGCTGGGAGATGAAGACATTGAGAGCAGCCCTGCTGAGAAAGAATTGGGAGTGCTGGTGGGTTAAAGATTGCACATGACCCAGCAATGTGTGTTTGCAGCCCAGAAAGCCAACTGTATCCTGGGGTGCATCAAAAGCAGCAAGGCCAACAGATCAAGAGATGTGATTCTGCCTCTCTACTCTGCTCTGGTGAGACCCCACCTGGAGCAATGCTGGGGTTCCCAACACAAGGAGGTTATAGATCTGCTGGAACAAGTCCAGAGTAGGGTCAAGAAGATGATCAGAGGACTGGAGCACCTCTCCTGTGAAGACAGAGAGGATATTCAGCCTGAAGAAGAGAAGGCTCCATAGAGTACCTAAAAGGGATGTACAAGAAAAACTGGGGACAGACTTTTTAGCAGGGCCTGTTGCAATAGGACAAGAGGTAATGGTTTTAAACTAAAAGAAACTTGATTCAAATTAGATACAAGGAAGAAGCTTTCTACAATGAGAGTAATGAAACACTGACAGGGGTTGCCCAGAGAGGCAGTAGATGCCCCATCCCTGGAAACATTAAAGGCAAGGTTATATGGGATTCTGAGCAGCTTGTTCTAGTTGAAGATGTCCCTGCTCACTGCAGCCAGTTGAAAGACATGACCTGTAAAGGTCCCCTACAAAAGTCTCCCAGGAAATTTGAGGCAAAAATTTTCCTCTGTTCTAGCATGTCACTGGAGATTTTAATTCCAAATATCAAATATTGTTGATAGTTGATGAGTTCCCACTTAACTCACCTCTTGAAAATATTTTTATTAATATTTTCCAAAATTATGAAAATTATCTTCTAACATGAGGTGCTTTTGGTGTGTATAAAGGACAAAGAAAAGTAGGCTACATTCCCTATGGGGTTGTTGGTTGGTTGGCTCCTTTCCCGAGCTATTCCACAGGGTGACATAAAGGAGGCCACACAAAATTGACACAGATTAGAGATTTTAGACCATTACAATGATTGTGAGTAACTTTTGTAGCATTCTGCACATCTTTTTATCTTCCTTATGCTTACTGTTTAAAATCTTACAGAATTCTTGAAATGTACATTAATGAAAACACATTTGTGCTTCAGGAACAATAGCGTTGCATCTCCTCAACTCACTAGGAAGTAAAAAAACATACATTCAAAATAATGTGCAAGTAAAAGTTGCATTTAAAACCATATTGCTACATAATTGTCCTGTTTACAGTCTTTCCTACAGCTTTTCTCACAGAAAAATGTAGATTTGGATTCTAACTGGAATAAAAATGCCAGAAAGCTTTGGCAAGAGGATGGCTGCTGCATACTTAGGGATATTGCATGAAGAAAGAAATGTGTTTGTAATTAGGGAAACACAGAACAGTTCTGATTACATCTCAGAAAAGCCAAAGAGAGTAACTTGCTGAAGGACAGACCATGTAATCTTAAATGGATGAAAACTCAACTTACACCACAGTAGTTAAAGGAAGTATGTAGCTTCTCACTCAGTTGCTTTAACAGACCAGCTATTTCAGAGTCTTCTATAATCCATTCCTAGATTTGTTTTTGAATTAAAATATACATGTCATTTGCCCTGTAAGTTTCAAAAATTTTCCTGAGTTTTCTCTGAAAAATCTGAGTAATCATTAGAAAAAGTCATAAAAACATTCTGCTGAAGAGAGTAGTAATCTATTGGCTGAACTCAGTGGGCACTAAATAGACAAAATTGACTTTATTGTGTTTTTGAAAGCATTCAAACCCTGCTTGATTTTGAGGAAGATTTAAATGGAAAGTAAAGTGCTGCTGCTTCTTCTCAACACAAGATTTTCATATCTACCTGACCCTTTCTATACAGGCACTTCTAAAAAGCATCACTTTAAAAATATTTTAAACACTTGTTCTGCCTAGTTAGTGTTGGACTGTTTAGTCTCACACACGTTGAGCCCCAAAAATTTTACAAGCTAAACTGGTGAACTTGGAGTCATAAAGTAACTTAGATCTGCTGAACTAACAATGACATAGAAACGTGAACCTAATCTTTATCTCTGTGAAACAAATTCTGATTGAGTGGTGTTGACCAATAGCCTTTTATATCTGAGCAGCAGACAGGTTGTATGCAACTTGAGATGGCACAGAAACCTGCATTTTGAGATGGCTGGAGAAAGCTAAAGCTTCTGAGTGAGTTCCTTGCAGCATTCTGTGCCTTGACACGAGACCATATTTTCATGGCATGCAGCACTAACAGATGCAGTACTACAGTTTAATTTGCTATGAATAGCCAAGTTTCATCAAAGCACTATTATTCTCTGAAAATGCCTGGAGAATATTAAGCCCTTGACTTTTCAAAATACAGTACTCAGGTCTGACCTCTTCCAGTTGCTGAGTTTTCTAATGATTATCTTACATTATGAATTTCGGGTCCCTATTCATAAGGGCAGTAACCAAAAAGTTTGTGAGCCCTATGTCTATGGTATCTAGGAGTCTCACTCAGTGTTGAATGTGCAAGTATATGAAATCATTCTTTTTAGAAAGAAAGAGTGAGCCAATGGAAAGTGAAAACACTTGTTAAAAAAAAATTAAATCCCCAAATCCTGTATGCATTCTTGTGTGAACTTCTCCCGTGTAAGTCATTCTTACTACAAATTAAGGACTAATACACTGACGTTGTCTCAATCTGTAGCAACCCTAATGTCTGTTGGTGGNTAAAAGGTGTATTGTAAGGTGTTTGTCTGGAAGCATTTAAAAGCTAATATAAACTCACTGTTTATTTTAATCAGTCAACCACACTTGTTTCTTTTTCTCAGTGTTTTTTTTCTGTTTTAGTTTTTTGAATCTTAACTGTCAATAGCAAGTTCTGACTTTTCCTCTTTCTTTTTCCTTCACAGATCAAATCTTTTGGATCTTTCAGGGTGGTCAAGCAATGTTCTGATATACAATCAAAATCTCTTTACACCAGTCTTCCTATTTTTCTTTTGTTCTTGGTTCAAGTCTAAACAGTTACGTTCCCTTCAGTTATTTTCAATATGCTTAAAAATAACTTCATGTGAGTTTAGCTGGTATGTATATTCTTTTCTTCTCCCCCAGATCTTCACAAACTAAAACAATGCTCACAGCTTACTGAGATCTGAGTTGACGCAGTTCCAGATTTAAATATCAGACGTATGAAGAGGAGGATAATTTAAATAAAAACAGAACTACTGTTCTATGATTTCAAATGCATATATTGAAACTAGTTGACATAATGACTAAAATGTATACTCCTTTTTCAAAGCATTTAATCACTTCATAATATGTTATTTCATCTTGTATGAGTTCATTTTGATATTGTAAATTAATACATGCATAAAAGTGAAGTATAGTCAGTTGAAATGGTTATTGCTATTATTATTATTCAGAAAAAAACTATACTCACCACTGCCTTTAATAGACCTTTGCCTGAATAAAAGACAGGGGAAAAAAAATCCTTTTTATTGCAACTTGTAAAATCTTGGAGTCTAGTCCTTAAATCTTTCCTCACTTGCAAGAATAAGTACTGAGAATTTAAATTGCATCAAACTGAAGGATGCTGCAGAAACATGTTCCACTCAATTTCTCAAGTGCTATGAAACAAAATGAAAACACTGCCTCTAAATACTTCTTTCTAACAATTTTTAGTGGTTGATTAAATATTTGTGCCATTCAACAGCAGTTCTGTAGAAGCAGGCTCAATGCTGAGAAACTCACTCAAGTGCAAGACAGAGTCATCGCGTGGTGAACCGTTGTTAAATTCTGCTTATATGTGAGAAGGCACAGAGCAGGATGTACTGAAGCACCATCTCTTAGATAAAGACATGATTTATTTTCACTAAGAATTTCTTAATTTGAAAATAGTCCATAAACAAAAACAAATCTGGTGTGTGAGCTTTTCACATTATTTCCCTCCCTCTGGATATGGTTATTTGCTTAGAAAAGTCCTCTGCAGTCTGTTTCTGTAGTGGGCAGTATGCTTACTGGCCATGACTTACTGCTGACAAGATTACAGTCTTACAATATAGACTGAGAAAGGCAAATGCATTTTAACTTGGAAATGTCAAGAAAATCTGTACTGTTTTACTGTTTTATGACCTTCATTATGGCCTTAGAATTGAAAAATCTTTCTAAACTCCTACCCATCTGCTCTGAGTAAAGCAAATGTTTGTGCTGCTGCCCTCCGTAATCCCCTTTTCCTTTCTCCCACATCTGCTACTGACCAGGCCTTTTCTTCATTGTGATGGTAGTTCTTAGTTTGAAAAGACACAACATATTTAAAACTAGAAGATGTCATTGTTATTAAAACATTTTACTCAGGCTCAAAATCAGGGTTTAGGAATCTTCAGATTTCCTCGGTGATTTTGGGCAGCTGACTGAATCCCTCCATGCTTTGGTCTCCTATTTGTGAAAGGGAATAATAATATTTAATTTTAGGAGAATAGCATTGTTTCTTAGTTTGACTGAAAGAATTTTTTCCTTGCATAATATTAGGGAATAATATTATCTCATGATTATTTACACACTGTGAATAATGCAAATTTTTATAAGTAAGAATACTGTCTCAAAATGCTTTAAAATTAAGTTACATATGAACTACTATCTTTTGGGTTTGAGTGTATTGTACCTTCTGCTGTTTCAGTGTTTGTGGACAGTGAAATATTTAAGTAGTTGGATAAAAAATACCAAATACTTTCTGTTTTTCTGTTGAACACCAATAAGCTCTCTGTGCTGTATTCTGTAAGTATGCAGGAGTATATACAGGAGCTCTCCTTACTGTCATGTTGATTTGGAATGCCACATGTCTGGAGAGAAAACTTATTAAGGCTTGTCCATGTACGGAAGCTTCTATTGGTTTAATTACATAAATCACATTTATATGACATGTATAAACACTCGGCTGTACTATATCTTGGCAGGCTCACGTTATTCAATTTGCTTCCAAGATTTCAGGTTGCTGAGCATCACGTATTGCATGTACCAAGCAAAATGGAAAAAACAAAGGCAAAAAAATTGCCACCTTCTCCTCGTCCCTGTAGGTATCAAACCCAGGCATATTTGGCTTTAGGATTTCTGGGATTTTCTTAGCACTTTGCTAGCCTTAGAAATTGATTCAGAGGAGAGCTTGTCCACCTAAACAAGCAGATGCAGAAGTGGCTTAGCTTGTCAACATGCCTTTTTTTTGCAGTAGATCTTACCCTGCAACTTCTTTCAGCCTAATGAAGGAGAAATCCTTTGAATTATTTGCTCCTGCTTTCAAAGGACTTGTTTATACAGCAGAGTAGACATTCAGTGAATTGTTTAGAGGTACTTATGGTACGGAGATGTGACTTGTTGCAGAAGATGGGAGGACACAAAGGTCACTTGACTTCTAGAGACCTGGAGAGTTGTTGGTAACAAACATGCTGTTCAGGATTGCACACATGCACAGGATGGCCAGAACTGGCTGCAGAGCTTCTACATGAAACTACATGAGAAACTTATTCTGTCTCATGTTTCAGAGCAAACTTTCAGAGGAGTCAACACCAGTATCAAAGGGATGAGACTGCATCCACACCCTTGGCTGCTACAGGCACTGCTGGTGCATTGCAAACCAGTTTGGTTTCCGTGTGTCAGCTGCCAGGGTACGGCAGTGGTGGTAGATGTTTGTGGGCTGACAGTTGGCCAGTGCATCCTGTACCTCTAGAAATGTATCAGAAACAACTAATTTCAGGAAAGATTTATGAATGCACTAGAATCTGACTGAACTGGACTCACTTCTCTCCTTCAGGTGGGTGTGTGTGTGACACCTATGAAGGGAACACTTGCAGGTCACTCAGGATTATGGGTGTATGAACAGGGGTTTGAGACATCCTGGTAAGGTGGATAGCAACAGGCTGAGGAAATCTCAAGGTGCCAACAACGGCAAGCCAGTGCTTGGTTTTGCCCTGGTAGCAGAGTGTCTTATTGCCTGTGATTGTATGGATGGCAAGTGAGGAGTGTATCTGGAGTTTCCTGTTCCTGTCAAAAATGGGTTCCTGAACTGGGTGCAGAACATGGGAAATAGGAATATGTAAGGATCAAATACATGTGTTTATTAAAAATAAAAAAGAAAAAGAGAAAAAGAGCTGATAGGGTAGATTAAAGTGTTGGTACTGGCAGTGCCTTGATATCATAATGTCATATTACCACATGGTACACATTCCCATGCTACAGCTTGTTCTGTCTCTTAATATCCATTGCAGTTAATTGTAGCTGAAAAGAAATATCATCAGAGTCTGTATATGACAATATGGAAAAGGATGTTATTATTTATCATAGATAGTTTATGTGAGTTGTGCCCTACCTCATACTTGTTTTGATTTTAAGACTTTTTTGTCCAAATGTAAGGGACATACTGAAATATAGAAGGCTGAAAAATATGCTTTTAATTTTATTCAGACAGATTTTGCATTGTTTTAATTGATTATTAAGGCTAAATTCTGTGCATTTGAAATTGGGTCTACACTTTCTAGGAGGAGCTTTAATCTCTTCCAATTTACTATCATATAGCAAACTCTAGCCTTCTAAAAACATGACAATTTTATAGTCATGATTAACTCTTTTTTTATTCTTTACTGCAGTACCTGCCAGGAGTTGAGAGCTGTAAGGAATATTCTAATCTGTGAACAAATGTGTGGCTGCTTCTCATTCTTCTTTCCTTCTTGATTATAGTTTAAACTCCCANTCTGTTGTAAATGCAAATTATTCTTTATATTGAAAGTGCCACTGTGCAAATGCACAGAAATGAGTTACACATCTCAGCATCCGGGCACACACAAGACTACCCAATTCCTTTTCCAAAAGTCCCCAGGATTGCCCTTTGACACTATGTACAGAGCACATTTACAAATGAAATCCTTTATCATTCTAGACCTTTTCCTAAATATTTTTGGCTTATGCAACAGCATCTGGTTTAAAACAGGAAACAGGCTTATAGCTAAATGACCTCTGCACGTAAATATTTAAGACTCTATATACTGAAATGTGACACCACAAGTTATCATTTCCGGTATGCAACCTCTTGTGCTCAGTTTTATTTTAGCAGATATAAAACACCACAGAGACATGACAAATGTGAAGTCCTTCTTCAGAAAACAAATTAAGTCCTAACAGACTTTTGAAATGTTAGAATCTTAATGTGGCATTTTTTATTTTAATGAATTGCCACTTTTTGTTTATATGTTTGGGTGTTTGTTTTTTGTTTTTTTTTTTTCCAAAGGTAATCTGCCTTCACATTTACTTAAAAGTTTGACCTAGTCTGCTCCCTCTTCAGCCAGTGGGAGCTTTGCTGTAGGTTTCAGCTGATAATTTGTATTACAGGAATGTTTAATCAAATAGTGTAAATTCTCTTCATTCATGGGATATCTACAAGCTTTCAGAGATATATTAAGCAAACAGCATAGTTACATTTTTCTGGAATTCAGTGCTGGGGAGGAAGAGTTATAGCACGTAAGGAAATGATCACACTGGCAATTGACATGTTTACTATACTAGTGCCTTTTTTTTTTCAATGTCTCTTCTCAGCTGTGCATCCTTATCCCACAATTATATTTCAGTTTTCTCCAAAACGTGAACTACGTGTTTCCTTCTAGCTGGCCCGTTTCAGCTAAACAACCTGGGATGTTCTGCTGCCTTTCCACTGGGCTCACATGGACTTCTGTCTTACTCAGGACTTTACAGTGGGCAGCAGCAGGCATGGCAGAAAACCTTGAACAGCTTGAAAGCCTGCAAAATCTTTGACATGTCAGGGCCCCCAGACTGGTTCCTGCAGACTCTGGCATATCTGAAGCGATCACTGACTAATCAGTTCAGGTTAATCTTAATGAAGGTTTTAGTAGTAATTAATAATTGAATGGCTAATAAGAACTTAATTTTGTACTTGTTCAGCACAGGAGGGATTTTGAGTATTACGTTCTGTTACACGGACACTGTAAGATGCGTAAAGAGCTGTAGCTTGGCATTGAAGCATTCCTAAGCCATAGATATCCCTCAGATAAGAAAATGATTGAGAACAGTTGTCCACAAACTGAGCGGGCTGCTTGAAAGGAAGCAAAGGAAAATGAGAGGAGACATGGACAGTTTGAAGGAGGTTTTGTGCACAGAGTGTCTGAGGTTGAGAGCAGGGGAGGGGCCCACGTGCAACAGAGCAGAGTTAACTCTGGCAGAGCAGGACTGTCAGCTATGAGCAGTTTTACTCAGAGCTGTTTTTCCAGTCTAGCTTAGACTTAGACCTGCCAGCCTCCCAGGAGAGATGGAAGGTGTGGAAAAAACTCATTTATCTTTCCTCCACAGCTGGAAGACATGATAAGAAAAGGGAGCCAGGGACAGCACTCAAGGATGTTATGGTCAGAAAGGAGGACTCTGATGGTAATTTCCTTCACCTCCAGCGAGCTTCACAGCCCTGGCAACTTGCTGTTTCAGTTTTGAGTAATTCAAGCTTAGGTGCTGGTATTCTTAGTAATAATGTTTTCTTTATGCTGTTTCTAAAGAGCATCACGTAAAAAATCTAGGGAATGCATATTCTTAGCTTTGTACATCTAAATACATTGGTAACAGCAAGTAGGGATAGACATGCAAGGTTACAAAAGAGTGTCCAGGTATTCTAATATTCTGACAAAAATTCTAATAGATTTATTCAAACTGCATGGAAAATTTACTGTGCATTTTGATTTAAAATAATAACCTTATTTTGAACAGTGGTAATGTTTTATCAGTATCGGCTTAATTTTTATGTAAAAAGAGCTCTGAAAAGTTTATAACCTCTTAAATTTTTTTCAGTGATTATTGGCTAATGATAATTATATTGATTTGATTCTTAGTATGTCACAGTTTTGAACCAAATTTTGAAACGAAGTAATAATTTCTATGAAATTATCACTGAAAAAAATAAAGTATTTTCCATTTTTCTGTGTTTTTTTTTTTTTTTTTAATTTTGAAAAAACTTGTACTGGAGTAAAAAATGGTTAACTGAGTTTATCTGTGATAAGCCCCTTTTTTTTCCATATATAAATCATTAAGTAGAATATTTTAAAATTATGGGATTTTTTTATCCTCCAGGGGAATTTGTATGTCCAGCAACTGAAGAGAAGAAAGAAGTCAGTGTCACAGCTAATTGTTTTATACCTTTCCACTGAATTTTAGCATATTTGAGCTTGAACACTGCCCTTTTCTTGCCCACACTGGTCAGATGATAAGGATTAATTTGCTGTGACCTATTTGTTTCGACCTTACTATGACCTTTAAACTTTTTTATCCCTTTTCCTGACACTGTCTGTCGTCTACCTTGGGCAGCCAAGTATAACTTCAAAGCAGTGTTCTGTAGGACACTTAGTTTTATAGCATAGTCATTCATTTCAGCACATAAAAGATCATTTGCCTATAAACATTGTTGATGAAAATAGGAATAAGATGGGCCTGTTTTAAGCTTCCCAGGTTATGCCCCTGGGTGAATGTTACAAAAGGAATGAAAGAGGTGGTACACACTCTTTTAACTGTCTAAGTCCATTATTTAACTTAATTCCTGCAGGCATATTTGCAGCTATAGAGGAACCTCTGTATATATGATATAAAACATGTCCACTGTGTTGTATTTCAATAGACTGGGCTTCATACATTTCCTATTGTGTTTAAAGACATTTTACTGCTAAGTTTTCACACTTCTGTTGGAATTTTTAAATCCATCTTTGACTATTATTATTATACATGAGCCAGAGGTATCAAATTCACGGAGTTCACATCTGGCTTGGGCACTTATATGTATTCCAGATCAGTTTTGACCTGTAATTTTTTTCCCCTCTCATCTCTAATGATCCCACATGCACTTTATAGGGCAACTCTGACTACTCTGCTTGCACCTATTCATTATAGCTAGAACTGAGCATTTTCTAGTGGACACCATTTGATTTTTCTTTCCTTTCACCATGGCAGGTGGAAGTTCTAACTTTTCCAGGCTCCATATTGGTTGCTTGCTATTCAAGAGGAGCAAAAGTCAGAACTTCATGTTTTTAGTGAGAGAGACCCCTAACTTTCCAGTGAGATGCAGTATTCTAACATCCCAAACTGCTGATCTCAAAACCGTCATATTGTATGGAGAGGAGAGCTATCATGTAAGAAGAATGAGAAAACAGCAGTGCCCTAGCAGCTAAACGACTTATTTGCTCTAGTTTTCTAAACCAAAATCGCGATGATGTAATACGACTCTGAATAACAGATCTTGGGACCGTGCAGCTGTCCCAGATTCATGCAGATAAGATATTTGGACAGACACACACAAAGTATGCCCATGTGCTCCCTCATACAATCCCATACCTCACCACAATCCCTTATCAACTTGTTCTACTCATCTCTTTACTGAGCTATAGATTAGAGGTCTTAGTCTAAAATTCCCATTTGTTTCACAAGATGTCCTGGCTGTACCATGAATATAGGAACATCCTCTTGGGTCCCAGCACAGCAGAATATCTAAGCATATGCTTAGCTGTAAGCACATGTTTTAAGTTCCAGAAAAGTAAGAATCTAATCATGTGTTGAATCTGAGCCAGAAAATACAGCACAAGGCATGTGTAAGTAAGTGCAAACAGTTTGCTCAGGTTTTAGGGGTATGTTGAATTATTTTTTTTTTATCGGAAATGCCGTATAAACAGAGCCAGACTAAGTTTTGGGCATGGATAATCAGAACAATCTGCAACGGCTTCCCGTCTGTGGCTAATGGGATGTTTCTCCAAGCTTTGTCACCATGGCAAATACTTTTTAATACACAAACATTTGCTGCATTGAAAATCCACCCACTCTTGTTGAAAGATGGCCAGGTTTTGTAAAATTGCATTCCAACTACCCTGCTGATTTTTAAGATAAGCCCTTTCAGTTAACATTCCATGTGTCTAACAAAAGATGTGTGAAAAGCACAGTTTATAAGAACACACATGGAATCTTTACAGTTTCACTGTTCTCTACTTTAATGAGAAAATGAAGTTAAAAAGTCTTCTCATATGTACATGCATGCAAGCATGCAAGCACAGTTTTATTCACTGCTTTTTCTTTTTCTTTCCTTCCCAACCCTCAAAGGGACAAGCCAGTAACTCCATGCCAAGTTTCCATCTAAACTTGACTTCCCAGTTCTGGCAGGCATTCTGTGAACATCTCGTGTATTAATGAGAAATTAGTCTTTGAGGTTTCTTAGTCCTCACTGAGTGAAATCCATGTGCTAGGTAACGAGGGCTCTATTTAGTTTTTAAGAATAATTGCTCTTAACATTTCTTCTTGATTAAATATGAATATATAGTAGAGTAATAATGAATCTGTGATGTTTTAAGCACAACACAAATAAAATCTAGATGTTTTCCCTTGTACTATGGCTCTAGAAAGAATAATCTGTCCAGCCCTCATTTTCAGTGCCATATGGGTCTCTGACACCAGTAGGAAAGGCCCAAACACTTCCATGAGAGAGTTACATTTGAGAAGAGACTTCAGAGGACGTTTGTGGGAAGATATGAGCGATAACAGTCCCAAAGAAAAGACAACTTGCATTTTGGAAACTTCTGTGAAGT
>VXBX01006869.1:569987-582980 GCA_013400415.1 Scytalopus superciliaris
AAAAAAAAAAAAAAAAAAAAAAAAAAAAAAGAAAAGAATGAAGGAAGAGGGCAGGAGGAAATGGGAAATGTGAAGAAGGAAGGGAATCAAATGCCATTCCACTAATTCAAAACCATTCCATTTTGTTCTTCAGGTCTACACAGGGAATATTTTTCTGAACTGTTTTGGGTTTTTTTGGTTGGTTGGTTGGTTTTGGCGGGGTTTTTTGTTTGTTTTCTTTTGTTGCTAACTGTGAGCCTTTTACACTGTTTACCAAAATCCCTTGGCAGTTTCTTGCTATGTTATTTTTCTGCCCTTTCAAGAAGTATTTAATTCAGATCTGACTGAAGGGTAAGTCTCCTGTAATGCTATCTTGCTAAAGACAGGAGATAAACTGGTGCAGGCCTATTCACATTCAAATACTTCATATTTCCTTCACTAAAAACCAACCAAACAAGTAATTACTAAGGCATTACTGTACATAAAAGGTACTGATCCTTACATGGTAAGCTTCTCCAAATTTCCATAAAAATACTTCTCTAAAATTCCCAGAAAATCTCCAAGAGAAGATTCCATGTGAATGTAAATGTAAATCCCCACAGTCCTTGGATACTTGTCGTTATCTTCATCCTTTTGAAGTACTATCAAAAATGTCTCAAAAAGAAAAGATAGTAAATTGCTCTGCTCACCCTATGAGGTCACTCCATGAGCTCATACCACATAGTAAATAGAATTTGGAAGCCTGATACGCAGTTCTTAGCACTAATGTCATTTAGATTTTTATAGGAAGCATGGCATTTTCTTTTCAAAGCTGTTATATGGTTTCAGATCCATTAGTTTAAGGTTTGTACTCATTAAAAGTAGAAGAAATTAAGATTTCACTTGAAAATGGGAATGTGTGTATAACTAATGACATGTTCTGAAATTCTGACTTAAAACAGACATGGTCTAGCAGTGATTTGAAAAGACTAACTTTTTCTACACTGGCTGGTACAAAGTATTCTTAGTAACCTTGTAATTCCACCAGCTGAGGCTGCTTTGGCAGCATCCTATATTTTATAAGCATGGCAGAGGGAGATTTGGTCGTTAAACAAATATTCTCCCCTGGGTGTGCTACTCCTCACATGCCATTGATAGTGTGTCCCTCGTGCCCTGGCACCTCTGCTTGCTCTTCTGGGCTTCCTGGTGGCCCATTCACTGCCATTTTTGCTGCTACCAGTACAGTGCCTTCAACAGAGTTATTCCATATGACTTCAGCATCTATAAATTACTTGCTGCACTGGGGATGTAAAAGAATAGTGGAGCTGTGCAAACGTTAAAAACATTGGATATTTTGAATTAAACCAATTCTGGAGTGAAAAAATATTTACTGTCCAGCCAGGTCAGAGAACAAAGATTGTGATTAAAGCCAATTTAAGTCAAAGAAAAGATTCTTACTAAAACTAGTGGGCTTTGGGTGAAAACCTAAATATACTGGGAAGAGAATCTCTCATTCTGATGTGCACACAAATGATCCAGAAACAGGAATAATTCTTCTCTTGACTCAATTATAGACAAAGTTTTAGTGGCAGAAAAGATTTTCAATGAAATGGTGTCTTTGTGTTGCAAAGTTGATGCTCTAAATAAAATAATTTCAAATATACTGAACTGATGAATTTACAGGTCATGTATGAATTCATGAATATAGTCTCGATATCTTAAGGTGGACTGCAGAGTGTCTGTGTGTTAGCTAGATGCTGGCAGGCTGGCTGCTGGGGCTAAAGACTGTATTAAAGCTTCTGAGACATTTACTTTCCCAATTTAGGGTGAAGATTTCTTTCAAGAGAAAGAATATAAAAGTGTAATAGGAAGCAAGTCAGTGTAAAATATTGAAGTCTTTTAGAATATTTAAATAATATTAACACTCTGCCTGAAATACTCATTTCCTAATTATGTTGCACGCAAAATTTTGGTCTTACTAAGGCCTCCAATAAATTGAAAGCAGACTAAAACAAGCTTTCATACAAGAAACATCTGGTTATTTAAGTTTCCTTCTTTTAATACTAATTTTAACAACTCCCAAACGTGGATAGAAATACTACCTTATACTTTTGTTTAAAGTTCATTTCCTGTCCCTGGGATATTCGCTGACCTTTTAATGCTGGCCATTTTGCTTTTCACTTTCTTATTCCTATTCTCATTGACTTCATTCCATTCTTGACCTCTCTTCCCCTCAAGAAAATTAAATGCAGTCCAAAACATGTTGGACACCAATTAGTTTTACAGCTCGTCTTACCTCCCCTCCTACTGCATTCTTCAGTTCATTGAGTCCACTCCACTTTTATACTTTCAGTCTTCACAGAACTTGCAGCCTCACTGCAAAATAAACACTGCTGGCATGAAATTAAAGCCTTTTTCTCTGCTGTTTTCCTCCTGGTAATCAATATCAACAAAAAGTGATCACTAGACACACAGGGAAAAATCTGATTAGTTTCTACCTCTGGCTTTTGAAAGGGGAAAAAAAAAAAGCCTGTTTTCCCTTGTAACTATAATATGACTAAGATTTATGGGACTTCATAAAAATAAATCTTGACTAAATAAAAAGTAAGAACAAAACTTTTTGTATACTTGTATATATAAACCTTTTATAGTTAAATTTACTTACTTAAGTTTTAATTTTTAAGGTGTTGGAACAGGCAGATAATATTTTTCTTTTATTAGGAGTAAGGATAGTCTCTTGTAATTTAAAGGAATACTGTAAAATATACAAAATTCAAATGTAAACTAAACTCCTACTTATATTTAGAGCAATTATTTAACAATTAGATATATTTTGCACTGTTAGACTGGTACAAATCTGCCATTTCAGTGTGGTTATCAGTAGGATCTTCCCTAATAAATATTTTGTTATTGGTCTATCCCCTGATTCAGCGAGGCACTTGCTGAGCATATACATGGCATACACTTTGCTGCTTAGATGGAAACCACTTCTCAGCTCCTGCCAAAGCTGTTCCAAAATAGTACAAAGGCCAGCATTTATTTATCCTTCAGAAATACACTTGGTGATAGTGTGGCTGTCAGGCAAAATATTGTAGACAAAATACCTGTAATTTTGTTTTTCTTCATGCAGCCACAGGTCTTATGAGCTACCCATCAAAATTTTCCTTCATCATCAGAATTGCAAGATGGGACATGAAGTATGTGTACATGTGAACAGTCTCACATTTTTAGAGGTATATTTTATGTTATGTATATATTTATACATATATATACACACATTAATATTTCTGCCCAGAAATAACAATGGCTTTTAAAAAATGATAGTTGAGAACAGTTCAGTATTGGAGCTTATAGCTGGCCTAAAGTAACTTGCTTTTGGTAAGGAAAAAAAATAAAACTGCCAATCACTGAAGTTCTTAAAACTTCTTGTTAAACTGAAAAAGTTAATTATATGCACTTATTTACAGCTATGTGATACTCAGTTGCTTGGACTGACCTGAAGAGAAAAAACTAGAGTCCCCTTTCTCTCTTAGAGAGTCATCCTCCCTCTGGCTGTAAATAAATCTTATCATCACAAGCCAGAGAACACAGCTTTTATTGATTTATTTTCTTTTTTAACCATCATGTAATGTCTAAACACTCACATCTGAGCTATAGATTATTCAGGAACTTTCAGCATTGTTTGCAGTATAAACTTTTCTTTGTCTACACTTGCAAGAACATTTTATGGCTATTCAAACAGACACTAGATCAGTATATTTATGTTTGGTATAATCATTGCACCATGAAAAAACCTACTAAAGCAGAACTATTTGCTATGTAGTAACATTTCCAGTTTTAGAGATATTTTATGTTGCTTTCATAATTAATGCTCAGTGTCAAGAACTATAATTCACATGATTTTGTAAATCCACCTTTTAAATTTACATGCCAAGTATCAGTTTCATGGGTGAATTCTGTTTCAGAAAAGAAAGTGATGAGCATTAGGTATTGGTGGTATGTATTTCTGATAAACTACTCCCATTTTTATTTCTTGTTGTTCTAACTACAAGACACTATTTTGACTTCATTATTTCCACTTGCTATATATTCTGGTAGATTAAGGACAAATCTGACTGAAATTCACATTAGCAGTTAGGTATCTGAATTTCAGAAGATATATTTTGTACTTCAGAAGACACATTTCATTTTGCTTAAGGGAAAAATAGTAATAAATATTAAGAAAAACCTCACTTTCAGTGTAACATGGCTTAGCCTTTTCCTTTCTCAGGAAAAAAACCCACCCAGAACTCAGGTTTTGACTGTACAGTGCAATAGATCCTTCACCGTCAGTATTCTGATTTGTGATACCTACGGTTCTGCTCACACATTGTTAGGCAAAATGAAATCTTTTAATCAGATGCAAGCTACAAAAGAAAACTGAAGTGGTGAGAATTATGCACAGAGAAGGAAGAACATGCCTTAAGAAAGTGTCGGTGCACCACATGCAAATGTTATTTACCTTTGGGGCATACAGACGGTTATAACCATATTAATGCTCACTGTGATCCTAGCAGCACTTCTGTACTTTTGAATATAGAATTAATTTGACATAGTTAAATGTGTTCGTGTCTTAGTAAAGGGTTATAACCACCTCTCTTTCTAAAAGCTTGCAAAATCCTCTTAATATTGTGCAGAAGTCTAATGGTGACTTCTGATTCTGTCTAGGCACATTTTCTTGTCAGAATGTTATTCACATTGCTCTAAAATTTGTTCTATAGCCATATGGTTTTTAACTGCCCAGGGAAGTGGATGGTGGAATAACTCATCAGTGCAACACAAGAAAATATGAAAGTTGGAGGAAAATACTCTGTGCTGAATTTACTGCTGGGTGAGAAGCATGACACCACATGACAGGGAAGAAGGCTCAGCTCTCTGCTAGACTTAGTGAACGTATCATATAGCAAGTTCCCTTTCAGGGTGGCACAGTTAATCCACAGCCCAGATAATCCCCTGCTGGTAATTGAGAGCTGATTATGTTTGATGATCTTCTGTACTACCAATGCTATTTCCTGCATCCTGAAATTTAGCTTCCCCATTCTAGTGAAAGTCATGGGCACACACACATCTCAAATCAGTCACATGAACGGTAAAGATAAAATCTGCAACAAATGTGACTACACTGTCCTAGGATAGCAAAGATTTCCATGAACAGTATACTCGCTGTATTCTCTGTGTTCACAAAGAAAGAAAGAAAAAAAAGACATTTTCAAAAATTGGGCTCCCAAAAACTAGGTCAGTTGGGGCATCAAATTACAGTTTAATAGAACAACATTTCTATCCCCTAACGGTGAGATCATGCTATAAATTACATCACCCTGTATTTGTTGGGTTAATAAATTCTTTTTGATATGAATAGGAGAAATGTATAAAAGAATATATGTATAGGTTGAACTCCCCCATTGTAAGTTTTGAAGAATGTTATGGTGAAAAAATCAAAGCAGCAATTGTATTAGCTAGAGCTCAGTGAAATCACCATAATTCTTCTTTACATATTTTCTGTTGAACTCAGAAAGTGGAGAATTGAGTTCTTGTGCAATCCCTTTTTCATGGTTCAATTTTTTTGCACAGATATAGCAGTCAGAATCAAACACTCCCCCTTTGACTTTGAAAAATTCGGATACATTCCAAAAATATAACATGTAGCCTTAAGTTTCAGCATGAGGATTGCAGTCCAGGATTAGCTGTTTATTCGTATTAGCTCTTTATTTTTATAGTAATTTTCTTTTTTCCATTTGACTGACTCACTTCTATTACTTTACTTTCCAGGTGTTTTACTCTTTCGTTCCACAGTTCTCTAAATTTTTCTAGAGATTACTTATGCTACATAAATCATCCATGACTCTGGGGTGCGAAGCTATATCTGAACAAGTTTAGTCTAATTTAGAAGTACAGTAGAAAGGTGGACAGTTCAGTGGAGGACACACCTGCATTGCTGGGCTACTCTCCTGTCTTGCTGCATCTTCCTTGTTTACACAGTGTGTTCCAGCTAATGATTGCACAGATCTGACCACCTGAACTGTGATCACACCTGGTTCAATCCCTATAGTCCTAAGGGTAAAGGAATGAATATTCTCTCCCTAGTGGCAGCTTCCATACATTTGTTTCCACAAGGGGGAAACTATGCTATTGCCACTTCCCTAAGCACTGCTGGTCTTGTGGTTGCAGTGTAATAATATCCTCATATCCCATAATACCCTCACTTTATAGAGAGTTTTCACTTTTTGTTTTTCATGTCTCACAGTTCTACAGACAGTCTTCCTAGCTCACATAGCCAAGTTCTGAGGGAAAAGACAGTATAATTTAGTTTTTATGTGGTAATGCAGTTGGAGAAGCAAGAAGAACAGGAAAAAAGTATTTTGGTATGTGGTTTTTGAGAACCAGAAGTTTCACATAGAAGTGTTATCCATCTCACCTCTCTTCTCAGCAGCGCTAAGAATGTTCTGGCAATATTTTAATTGTTGGAAAAATACAGTTCTGTTGAAATCAAACTGTTTCACAGGAATATCTCCTTTTTAAAAAAAGTTACCCAAGAAAAATACAAAATATATTTGAAGCCTAAGTCTGTATTTGTGTGAGATTTTAATGTCAAACCCAAACTGACAGCATGAAAACAAATGTGTGACCATGCCAGAAACAAATGTTTTTAGCATTCATTTCAAAATAAATCTTATTATCTTGGCTTGAAATTAATTTTTTATATATGCTTGACTAACTCGGTGAATAGGAATTTTGTTGGAGAATGTACAAGAACATGCTCCCAAATGAGATAAATTACCTAAAATAAAAAATACTTAATTTACTATCCATACAGCCAATTTTTACCAGAAAGATGTGCATGTATTGCCACACTTATGAAAGTATCTGTAAAAACAGTGACGGGGACATGACAGTGACAAATGTTCGTGTGGTGCTGCACAGGGCTGTGGAATTTATGGCTTACACCATTTGGCCCCAGTGATGCTCTGTGGCTCTCAACAGTGTTTATCAAAAACCTCTTAAGCAGCATCACCTCACAATGTTCCTGCTTTTTCATTTAACTGCTGTTTTAAAAGAGTGCTTGGCCTAATGAAATATATCTAATGCTCTCTTTCAGTTGAGGACAACTTGAGCATCCCATGCACAAAACAAAGCAGATTAGGAAAGCCAGAGATGGTTAAATTGTAGAAGACAGTCTTATCTGATTGCTAAACCTTGTATTTTGGACAGATACTGAAGGAATTCCTTCAGTGTTCAGGAAAAGGTACCAGAGGGCATTAGCAAACAACAATCAACTCTGTGATTAGAAAGGGAGGGCAATTGAGTTTCTAATGACAGGTTTATAGAACTTAGCAGAAGAGATTCTAACTCAGTGATAAACGTGAGGTTAATGCAAAATACATTCATAAACTTTGATACATTCAAAACTTCACATGAATTTATGACTCCTATGAAGGATGACATGGTCAACACATTTGATATGTTTGCAGTTCAACCACAGGAACCAAGGAAGATATTTTGGTCCTGAGAACTGAGATTTAAAAGATTTGAGTTTGGGGGACTTGCCTTCTGACTATTCAAGTCTCTTTTCCATCAGAATGCTCCCACTTTAGCACTCATAAAGTAGGAATAATATTGTTTAGTGCTTTGCAATCCTGAGTGCAGTTCAATAATGGAAAGTGAGAATGGGGCAACCCTGGATGTACGTACAGAGTGGGGAATGAGATGCTGGAAAGCAGTGCCATGGAAAGGGACCTGGGTGTCCTGGTCAGCGGCAAGTTGAACGTGAGTCAGCAGTGCCCTGCCAGCCAGGAGGGCCAACCGTGTTCTGGGGGGCATCAGGCACAGCATCGCCAGCTGGTCGGGGGAGGGATTGTCCCGCTCTGCTCTGCACTGGGGCGGCCTCACCTGGAATATTGTGGGCAGTTTTAGGCACCACAATATAAGAAAGAACTTAAGCTATTTGAGTTTCCAAAGAAGGGCAACAAAGATGGTGAAGAGCCTTGAGGGGAAGCTGCACGAGGAGTGCCTGAGGGCACTTGGTCTGTTCAGCCTTTAGAAGAGGAGACTGAGGGGAGACCTCACTGCAGTTACAACTTCCTTGTGAGGGGCAGAGGAGGGGCAGGCACTGATCTCTTCTCTGTGGTGGCCAGTGACAGGACCTGAGGGAACAGCCTGGAGTTGTGTCAGGGAAGGTTTAGGCTGGACTAGAAAAAGGTTCTTTACCCAGAGTGTGCTTGGGCACTAGAACAGACTCCTCAGGGACGTGATCACAGCACCAAGACTGACAGAGCTCAAGGATCATTTGGATGATACTCTCAGGCACATGGTGTGACTCTTGGGGATGGTCCTGTCCAGGGCTAAGGGTTGAACTTGATAATCCCTGTAGATCTCTTCCAATTTGGCATACTCTGTGATTCTGGGAATATAAGGAAGTTGATCTCCTTCCTTAAGTTCTCATATAAATAATACATTTGATAAATATGATTTGAAAAACATCACAGATATTTGATAAATCATGAAACTATCTTAGAACCACACAGTCACTAATTTAACAGTACTCCTTAAGACCTAATGGAAAACATTGTGATCATATAACTGGTAATTGTTTTCATTTGTTATGATTATCACCTACCAAACAATACACCCTTGTGCCTTGCAAGGTATCATTTTGAGGGGGAAATCCCCATTTCAGACTGACAGAAAGGAGCTAAAATAAAGTCTCTATGTGAGATACATAAGTAAGAGTTTATAGCCTTTGACATGCATTTTGTGGTTCAGTTGAGTGAGTCCCTGCACACTGAGGCAGATTGTCCCAGTGTGTTTGACTGTACTGGGCAACTAGAGTACAGATATTTAAAGTGTTTCACTATCATTTACCAGAGGTAAAGTTCCATAATCAGATTTTCTGAAATCAGCAGTCTGTGCTGACTCCAATATGCACCTAATACTTGCATTTTGTCTAAGAAAAAGTTAATAACTAAAACAATCTTACAAGCTAACATGCCACATAAAGGAGTTCCACTTTTCTAGAAGACTACACTTGAGTCGAGTGTTGTGTAATTATCTTAGGTGGTTGAACATGACATTGAAAGAGGAGGTGGGTGAGATTATCTTCTGAAAGCTTGGATGAGAGGATGGAGATGTGCTTCATAATAATGAGCATGTCAGCACTGCAGAGTTACCTCAGGTCACTGCTGACACATATGAGCACATCAACTAGTTTTCTTAAGGTGTGAACCCTAAATTTATACCAAAGTTACTTTACACATACTGTGTTCACCTGTGCATGTCACCGGGATTTTTGCAAGCATATGCCACGTACTTTCAGAAGGATAGTGACCTACATTTAAAAAAAGTTTTCTACATTTCTTTTGCCAGTAAAATTTTTGCATAGGTTCTGTGTTCCTCTGGGCACACAGGGTTTAACTAAGGGAAGGTGCTGCACTGCTGTTCAGACAGATCAGCCCACGTTCCGACTGCACCAGGCTAGATCAAATGAAATTTTCTCCATGGAATGGTCTAACTTGAAGTTAAGTAGTTGTAATGCAAGTCATAGTTTATGGTTAGGTGGAAGCCACACCAGAATAAGGGTATGGATTTACTTTGAAATGAAAACATATTCTAAATTCTTGCATGAATTGGATTTTGTCTTGAGAAAAATTAGCTATGCTGATTCCAAATGATTTAGTGGTATACAGCATATCTGCAAATGAAGATGTGTGTTCAGGACTGTTCACTACAGCACTGATGACAGTGGCAATAGACAGACTCAATTTTTTTGACAAAATTAGGCTTATAAAATCACTTCATGTACATTTATGGAATGTTAATTAAAAAATCTGAAACTTGAGAGATTAAAAAAGCATAATTTCTTCTCTTAGTCTGTAGGACTTGTTCGTTCTCTACTGGTTAAAAAAGTTTCAAAACTTAAATGTCTAGATTAATAAAGAATTTAGTGTCTTATTAAAACATGGTATAGTAATATAAAATTTTACTAAATATGAGCTGAGAAGTATAATGTCATATCTTAACTTTTCAGCCTATGTTGTTTTATCACTGAGACAGTTTAAGGATAAAGCTAAGATGTCTTTTAATTTAAAATACATCAATGCTTGTATTTTCAATATTAAAGACTGAAAAAAAAATTGGGATAGATGTCACATGTTTTTTCATCCTGGTATTCATTTTATTCATGTTTACATTCTTAAATTATATGGAAATAAAATGTAAGTAAATCAGCAAAATATTCTAGATTCATGCAAAGAACGTGCTAACTTCCCTATGTGTATTTCAAACATCATATCAAAAGCAGAAATTATCAGTTCCTTCTTGCCAGGCTGTGGTCTGCCTCTGGCTACTGCCTATGTATTCCTTCTCTAAAGCTAAACCAAATACAAGAAATCCACACAGTAGAAACTTCTCTCTTCTTCATGTACCCTATCCACCTCAATCATGTTATTCAACATATAACCAGTATTATTAGCCAAGCCTGGATACCTATGTTAAACCAGATTTAGTTTAATTCTGGAGTTATTTATAACCTAAGTTAGAGTTACTATTAGAATAATCAGGAATGTGTGTACGCATATTTTGAAGATTTTCAGCATGCAAATCTGAGATTTCTTACAACCATGCAGAGCATCCATAAACCATATTAAAAAATGTGAAAGTGATTTCCTCCTTGCCATATTTTTTTTTTTGACCCAGTGGCACAAATTTGTATGTTTAGCTGTAACTGCTTGAATACATTCCACAGATGTTTTCTGATAGGGAATGTCTCCTATGGCAAGCATCTGATGTAAACGTGCACAGTCTGAAACACAAGAATCCTTGAAAGATAATGGCTTTTATCTCATAAATTTGGAAGTTACTCTATAAACTCTTCTAGAAGCTTCAGTACTGCAGATTTTTCTGTACCCAACCCCTTTTAGAAAAAAGGGCCCCAAATATCTAGTCTGAATTCCTTGCTCAATGAACCTACAAGGAAACTTATGAAGCAATGGAATTAAAAGATTAAACCACAAGCCACTTGCACTAAGTCTTTAAATTACTTACGAAGCAGAGAGTTTACATAGTAACTGAGTCTGCAGACTCACTTTTTTTTTTCAGAATTCTGAGGCTTTCAGGTTGTTTTTTTCTGCCTGGTTTGACTGATTTGTTGCTGTGTGGCTGTTCACATCTGGATGTTACAAAAGAATGAGTCAAAAGATAAGATTACAATTAAGTAACATCTATTTGTTTGGGGTTTTTTTTAACTACTTCTTAATTAGAGAAAAAATCCCCTTTATTGGTCACCCCCAGGGTAAGAATTAGAAACAGCAATATCACATAATCACAGTATTCTTACTCATGTAACTGCTTGAAGTCTTTTATATACTTCAGGCATGCAATGCTACACATGACAATCTTAAGAGACACAGAGATTTAATTACCCACATGCATTTAAATCTCTGCGACAAGGTGGGGTTTAAAGTTTAAATATTAACTATTGACAAGACTGAGAGCAATTTTTACCATTAACTTCTGTATGTGGCTTTACATCCATTAATTTCTGTAACATGGGGTAGGGAAAAAACAATCATATCGAAACACTGCAGGAGTCAAGTATTTTCCCTGGATAAATGAATTTAATCTAGAGGCAGATTAGTGGTTTGGCACATGTATGAGGACATGAATGGTATTATTCTGTGGATGTCTTTCAGTTTGTCTTCAGAGTGCAAACTATTTAGATTTTAAATTTTGATTCCATAAACTGTACCTTAAGGGCTTGGTCTCCTGTTTCTATTCAGTTAATACGAGGGTGAGAGAGAAGGAAAGCTAAAGTTTCTAGCAAGGACTGTGGGATTCTTGTTGTCCAATCAAGAATACGAAGCTGCCTGTCAGAGAGCTGGGATAGCACATTTTGCCAGTGAAACAAACCGAGGAGAAATAGTTAACACTCTTAGGATTTTGCATTTCTACTGTTTAGTTGTAGGCAAGTTTAGTGCTTCTAGAAGATCTAAATACGTAATAATGATGCGGTCTTTTAAACTGTTTCCATAGCTGGTGTTTGTGGACAGTGATGATTGGGTGTCCTTATGGAGTGGGTAGAAATGGTCCCAGGCTTGATGTGGGATCCAAGTTTGATCTCCTTCCAACAAAGTACCCTTCAGAACAACGCTATATGCAGAGCGGACATTGTAAATTTTATACACATATAATTTTACCATTTACACCTGGATGATGATATGTTTTCACGCATGGTCATGTTGCTGAAAAATTAAGCTGGTCAGAACTTGGTACAGAATGAGAACTTGGTTGAGAGCAGACTTGAGGAATGTAATTGTTCACCAGAGAAACTCAAGAAAAAGTGGGGAGTCTCTGGCCTTCAGGGTAATATTTTGTTTTGTAAACAAGCTCATTACTGCATTTAATCAACTCCCCCAATATTTGGTTACTTTTTGTTTCCACATCCTACAAGCAGGACTGTGGGATTTTTTTTCTTACCTCATGTGATGACTTAATCATTGACAGCTTGTCCAGTTGTGATAGATGTATAAAATTTTGTCTGCTTACTGGTCAGTAAAATTTGAGATGAACTGAAGATTTAATAAATATCTTATATTTAAATGGGATGCTGGCAAATTAACATAAAACCGGAGTCAAACTTCATAGACAGAGAGAGCAATGACCCTGGGCACTGTGTGATTTCCAAGACAGAAACTCCCTTTTTCATCAGTTTTGGAAAACCTTATTTCTGCCTTGTTTGGTCCAGTTTGTTTCTCGTGCACAGACAATTTTCTCTTAGGCATTTCTGAGGTGTCAGTAGGAAACATCTGGCTATAGATTAACCTGCTACTTGACTCGCAGTGCAGTAGCTCATTGAATGGCATTTTGTATTAACACTTGCCTTCACAGGAAAAAAGTCACATTTCACCTGAATGCATTCAGCAGCAGGAACAGTCTGCAGTGAGCAACATTGTCTGTAGAGGACTAAGCAAGACATAGAAACACTGTTTCCTGGGCCCCCCCCCC
>VXBX01006869.1:588324-645531 GCA_013400415.1 Scytalopus superciliaris
TGAGTAGAGAATGCAGTCATAACTCTTACTCACACAGATTGCCTCATTTAACAAGATAGGAGTGAAGATTAAATATATATTCCCTCCTATAGAGGAACATATAGTTTGGAAACATCTGAAAAAGTAAAATAATTCTCAAGAATTTCCAGAAGACCCATTAGACTTGAGTGACTTTGACTTAGACAAATTACTTTTAAGATTAAACCAATTATTTTGGGATACAAATATCTGTTGTACCAAGTATTTACTCATTAGAATTCTTCCTTTGTCACAAATTATCAACATCGTACAATAATAATTCATAAAGAAAAACAACAAGAAATGTGAATATTCTTTTGAAAGGTAAGACACTGAATAAAATATTTTTGTTTTTCAGTCACTTCTGTACAAGAAATATATTAAAATTTGTGTATTTGTATCTGTGTAGCTCAAACTGTGAGACAGAATTAGAATATTCAATTGTTTATAGGGTATTTGAAAATATCTTCATAGCATATTCACTAGTAGATCCCTGTTGCCACATTTTAGATAGGTTTCTGAGAAGAAGAAGAAAAAAAAAGAGTAAAAACCCCGACCTGTAGCCATGTGCCTTATTTCATCTTGTTTAGGAAGAACAGGACTTTCCAGACTTTTAACAAGTTAATGCAGAAAGTGAGCCTAAAATCTAACCTTTCATTCTCATTGCTGGGGAGTCATACACCTGTCTTTACTTGGGTCTCCAAGCAAACAATATAATTCCAGCCTTCCTTGAAATAAAAAGGCAAGTGAACAGCAGACATAACTAAAGAACTCATCCTGTTGTCTGCTCCCATAAAGTCTCAATAGAGACTCTTTTGTCTGTCTTTGGAAACTGGCACCCTTAAGCCAAATGAGTCTGCTTCAGTTTTCCCCCCCACCTTTAGCTCCCTCATTTCCCTCTTGTAGTGTATTTTGATCTCTTGCTCCTTAACTAAAGAGCATCCATTTAAACAGCTCTTTTACTCGATCCCTCTCGCACAGAGCCCTCCTTTCTGCAGGGATTTAGCTTGGTTTGGCTTACTTCCCTGCCTAGTCTCCCAGTCTCAACTCAAGAGCAGAATGAAAATTCCACTCAGTTTGGAACAATTTTTGCCTTCTGTGGTTCCATCTTGAGACTCTTCTGCTTACAGGGAACAACCTCCCTTTCCTGGGAACCACTGTCACTTATAGTAACTGTTATGGTAACAGTTTTAGTGCTTCTTCTCCCTACTCTAGAGTGGAAAGCCTCTGAAGTGGTATTTCCAACAGCTGAACTCTGTGCAGATGAAATCTGTGATGGGTAACCACATTGCTTTCATCTACTGCTGCACTCGAAAGTCTTCTTGGGAGAGCATTGGTGAGATCTATCCAGAGCACTAAGTTCTATGGTCAATTAGGGTAAGTCAGTTATCCATTCTTGCCAGTTCTACATTTTCAAGCTTTTTGTAGACTCCTGTGAGGATTGTTTCATTGATTAACCTTAACCTATGGGTTAAATATTGCCCTGGTAAATTTTGCCCAGGAACTTTAAAAAAATGAGGTAAATGTAACCAGTTAATTATGCAGGTGTGAGCTAAAGACCTCAAGTGCCTTACTTTAACCACAGTTTCCTCTGAGTACTTCTTCTCAGGGGCAATAACTGAGTTTATCCTTTGGCTTGATCTTCCCAGCACTCCTAACTTTCCAGTCAGGTTTTGAAGCAGTGCTCTAAGCTGAAAGTCCCAGCTGTGTTGTCATAAGAACCAGGTAATATCAGAAAACAGTCACACCTAGCATGTTATGTTAAATATGTACTTTTTATTTACTAAGTTTAGCCCTTCCTTTTATTTGCATTCTTTACCGAAAGTTGTTTCTCTGAACCCTCGAGTTCACCTTGTTTTGATCAAGGTGGAAGTGTCAGCTGTTTGCATTTGTTCAAATGCTCTGATGGAATAGATGGTTTCTGGGGTGTCACTGTCAATACAAGGCAAGGAGGTGCTGCCAAAGTTTATATATGAAATTTCTGCATACCAGACAGTTCTCTTGGTTATAATGAGGTCATATTTAGTCAGTCATTTAGAAAAAGCATCACCTTTCTGGTTCGGTGCCAAGCTCCCAAGTATTCTAGCTATTTCTATAGTGTTGCTTCTCTATTTTCAGATTGCACAGGCCAACTCTTTTTAACAGACTTCTTTCACTCTCCAGTAAGTGGTGGAACCACCATGCACCACAGTATTGTTAATAATGAGTTAGAAATTGTCCATGCATCTTCTTTTTCTTTTCCCCATACACTACTGGATTCCACAATTCTGGTTTCCACCACTTATGCCTTTGCAATCAATAGAGAGATTATATTGCTTGGGAAAAGACCAAATATTAGAATTTGGCTATTTTATCTCAAATTTCTAGTGTATTTCATAGTTATTTGTAGTATCATGAGGTAGGAAATAATTACACTTAAGATACTTTGTCATTTAGGACTGAAACCTGGTTTCATTTAAACCAGAGTGGAAGTTCAACTGCTTTCAGTGAGATGATGTTCAGGGCTTATGTGGCAGAAGGGCTTGAAATTGTGGTTTCTTCTGAATTTTGTGTGCATTTTTGTTCTTTGCAGTAGGGTAATATATTTCTCTTTCTTCTGTTGCTGTTGGCACATCTCGGAAGTAAAGAAATGGAATCTAGTAGCTTATTTTCATCCAAATAATCTACCACACCTATTTAACAAGATTCTTTTACTATTTCTAAGAAATAGTAACAAAATGCTAAAGTACACAGCAGACTCTAAAGATAAGAAGGCAGAAAATACTTTGCTTTAGAGGAATACTACTGCATTTCAATGTCTTAATGATCTGTACAAATTACATTTAACTATCCATGGCTGTAAAGGAGAGCTCTCACAAAATTCACATATAAAATTAATGAGGAGTTAATTATTTTTAAATATTTCCAGCAAAACCTTTGTCATATAAAGATGTTCCATGTATCAAAAATGTTAATAATAAGGTTCAGTAGTGTCTGAATTACATAAAAGTTAAAAATACCTTTTAAAAAAGTGGTTAAGATACATTGAAAACATAAGCACCAGCGGCTTGCAGAAAACATGAGAGAATGGTCAGCCTACCGAATTAAGGCTCCTAATTTCATTCAGCCTGATTATCTGGCTAATGTCCTCATGCTTCCCATATAATTAATGGAGAGAAATAGCTTTCTTTCAGTGCCGATCCATGGCAAGAATGTAATTTAAGTGCTTGAATTGCCCAGTGGAAGAACCTGTTTCTCTTCACTGACTCTGAAGAAACCAAGCTAACTAAGGTAGCTGCATTAAGTTTGGTTAAAAACATGCTCTTCTGTTTCCTAAGGGCTCAGGTCCCTGGAAAGGGAACTTCAATCTTAGAACCACTGGAAGTGTGTTTGCAAGTATTTCACTGGGGCTGGTTGTTTTCTAAAGAGGAAAGCAGCTTTATCAAAGGATTCTGAGAACTATTTCAGAACAAATAAGCTTATTTAACAGTAAGATATATCTATTTTATGAACCTTCCTTTGAAGTCATCTTATGTTCTTATCAATTTCATTGGTAAGGTGATTATTTGTTTTAGTAGCTAGTAGGAACTCTAGAAAGAATTTTATGGAACTGGAATGTATATGCTGAAAATGGCTTCTTCTTTTTCTGCTTCTTTTTGTTGTTATTAATTCCCACCTCTCCCATGGAGCAAGTGAAGCAGAATGATCCTGCCTTCTCTTCATATCATTATGATTTTTTGCTACAAAATCCTTCTTAGTGCTTCTTTATTTTTGTAGTGTAATGATTAGTGTAAGGAAGAGTTTGTTTATCTTTTGATTCTGTTATCAGACCTCCTCTTTTAGAAGAGAGACGGAAGGTATGATGGAAGGAAGGAAAGCAGACAGCAAGTTAAAGGATGAAAATTCTCTCAGAACCCACTTTGGTATCTCGTGGTGTAAGGGTGGCTGCGAAGCAGAACACAGCACACTGGCACTTCAGATGTCATGCCAAAAGTTACATTAAGTTACAACATTACTGACTGAAAACACATCTGCTTTATTTCAGTGCGCTTGGCTAAATGCTTGTCTCCTCTTTAGCTCCCTCTGACGGAACTACCTCAGGACGTGGATCTCTGGATGTGATAGTATAATGTCATGTTTTCTGAAAGTCATGTCAGATCAAATTCAAAATATGTGCAAAATATGTGCACTAAAGTTTAAGTATTAGGGAGACCTTGTAACTGTAAATAACAGCATGGGAAAATGACCAAAGCTTTATTAGATCTCTTTTTCAAGCAATAAGTATTAAATGTAGTTGAAGTCTGCACTGTGATGAGAAACACAGCTACAGAGTGTCAACAATCTGTTTTTGTTCCCAAAAAGTTGTTAAACATTGCAAAGGGTATATCTTCTCATGTACCCTTTTTTTGTTGTTGTTGTTTTTTGTTAAATATTTTGATTTGTTACTGAAGAAGAGCAGGAGAATGTCTTGGAAGGATGTTAAACTGTAATTTAAAAGAAAATAGAGAAGAAGAAAAAAAAAAAAGCCAAGTGCCCAGCTATTAAGGTCTCTGTTTTTGTTCTGAGTCTGTGATTTGGAGACTTTTTCTTTGCTTCAAAATTAGTTTTGTTCTTTGCCACAGACTTTGCTCTTCTGTTTTTATTTCCTGTATTGAACTGGCTTCTTCTTGCATCAGTCAAAAAACCTATCAAAATCTCATGCCTGTGGTTATCCTATAAATTATGTGGCAATATTGGAGGGAAAATTAATCAAAACCTGTACAAACTCTGCCCTTTCTTTTGTTGCAGAATATCCTGTTCCCTCTGACTTAGAAAAAAATCATGCCCAAGGCATCACTATGGCATGCCTTACATCTGACAGCAAAAAGTGTTAGTTTTGTGATTTGTTGGATTCAGAAGAAGATGGTGAAATGTCTTGAAGACAGCTTCTTTTTGCACACAGCCTAGGTCTCTCATATTTTACATGTTTCCTAAATGAATATCAGCAGATATTTAGCTGGTGATTATGAAAGGAATGACCAGCTGGTTTATTGTTGGTGGACTTATCCAGGTTTGCTGTGCAAGTGAAGGCCCAAATGGGCCAGATGTTTTCCATCATAGCACACTCTCAAACTGCTGTTCCTATGTCTGAACAAACCCCACACATCAAGCTATAATCATGCCCTGATTTCTGCTCTAATGCACATTGCAGCATGAAATAAGTTACATTCCATCTTGTTGACACAGCATACTTCAGCTGCTGGTGTGGCAAGTTGTTTCTTCACTGAAGCTGAACTAAGAAATGTCTGGCTTTGTTAGACAGATTATCTTATTACTGTTTTCTTGGCAGTTCCTCACAATGGCACTTGTATGGCACCATGAGAAAGTGAAAATCCAGAGCACTGAAAGCATATTAACAAAACAAATCACAAACACTTCCACAAAGTTATTTCGGGACAGAATTCAGGGACAGTATCATCTGCTCAGCAACAAACAGAGGGTTAACTTTGTGTGACTACATTCAGCTTCCCCAGAAATGGAAGAAACAGAGACAACTGCCATAGGTCAGTTACACTCCCTGGACTGTGAATAAAGGATGTTCTACAGACATCCCCCTCAAACATAACTCCTTATCCATAGTTTTACCTGTATGTACTTTCTAGTCTAACTTGGATTAGCTGACTTTGCTTTCTCCACCCTCTGTAGCTTAAACACATGGGAGCAATCAACCTACTTGGCTAGTTTGGCTACTTAATTTTTTCTGCCTTTGACCCCAGAATTTGCTGTTCCTTTTTATATATCAACTCGGCATCAAGAGGAGGGCCACAGAACACTCTATATCTGTGTAACATATGTAACCTAAGAGTTTAGGCACTCTCAGAGGATGAAAACTACAATTTAGGCCTCCTCAGGCCAAAGAAGCACTGAGATTTTTACTTTCTCGCCAAATTCTCTCAGTGTTCTCTACACTGTGTTGTAAAAAAAAGGTCTCTTTTCTGCTTCTGTCTTTTGAATAAGTGGGTGGTATTTTGTGTAAAGAGAAATACAGCCTGTATATTATGTGTCTGAAGTACTGTTACGTTGGGTCGTTGAGGAACTTGGATCGAGAACTTAAAGCACAGGAATGCTTTACAAGTCCCAAACAGAGCAGACAAGAGATGAGTACCAAAAGACCATTCACTTTAGCCAACTTATGGCCCAGTGTTGGTAACATACAATAGCAGAAGTTTTAAAGTATTGATGGAAAACACAATGATCTCTTGCCCTGTATTCTTATGGTTATACTGGGTTTATATGAACTGGTCCCTTGGGATTGCTAGCTTTTATCTGTATTTTCATGTTTGTAATTTATTGGAGAGGAGAAGCATTTGGGGTAACCATCTGATATTTTTTGATTCATTAATTTCTACTGCATTATTGCAGTCTTATCAAAGGTACTGGTAAGATGGACATAAAGAATCTTTACACTTGTGCGTCCGTTGTCTTACACAAGTTCATGTAGTCATCTTCTGCAATGTACATTGGCGATGAGGCTCAGAATTTTGGAGTCCTCTAAACAATATGCACTACTACAAGTCACTGTTACCTAGACTGTACAAGGGAGCTGCAGAATCACTCATACTTGAAGAGGAAATGTATAAGTATTGGTTTTCTCCTCTTGGTGATGATTAGAACTGAATTTTACAATGGTAGCATTCTAAGAAACTTGTGAGGGCTGGGCTTTTTTAACTATAAGGACAAAATGTAGTGTTAATAGGGCTAGAAAATAGCTGATACTTTTATTGAAGTAATTATGAACAGACTGTAGCACCTGAGATTCCTTGCTTTACCAATACCCGGAGAAATGGTCTCCATTTTCTGTTTTGTTGCGCTTCTTCCACTGCTGCTGGTGTGAGGGTATAAAAAGGTAACTGGAGCTGGTCCTTCCTTTGGCACTCACTGCAGCCATCCAGGTAACTGCAGGAGCAGAAAGCCCACCTTTGCAGAGCTCTCTTCCTTTTTGCTCTTTTTTCTTTTCAGTGAGGATAGCAATAGGTCAAGGTCTAGTACAGTCCCTTCCCAGGAAGATATCAAATGTAAAAGAATTAAGAAAAGCAAAGGTTACTTCAGGGATGGCAAGTGGAATTACATGGCTTAATAAGTCTGACATGGGATCTCGTACCTCAGAGAACTTGGGAAACCAGAGGGGATCCCAGTTCAGGGTATAGTGAGAAAGTGAAAGAAACGCTTACAGAGCCCTTAACCTCTATTGAAACTTTTCAACCCATTTGCTATGCAGCCTCCTTAACACTCACACTCTCCAAAAGTACCTTTCCTCTCTCATTCCCCCACCCAAATTCCCCCACCTGCTTCCATGCCTTCTCTTAAAGCGTGCAGAAGTCTGATGCAATTGAATCCAACTGGTGCAGAAGTTCCAGCCTGAGTAGTGTACACACATGGATCAGATTTCTGGATCGTGGCCTAAGGCTGAAACTGTAGCCAAATATTTCCTGCTTTACGTGAGACCCCACAGTGTACGGCTGTGTCCTGGAACAGTGCATTAACTTGGCAATGTTGCAAGTCATGTTTCTTGTTAAAACTAATTTTCTCCTTTGAAATAGCCATTGAAAATGGTACTAGATTTTGATTGATTGATTGATTGATTGTGGTAGAGAAGACTGGTGGTAATCCTGCTTGGCTTTGTGTTCTTCAATTTACTTTGGGAAAAAATATAAGAGAGACTCTACAGTTTCCATTACCAGTATTTTTCAGCTGGTATTTCTGTGTTGGTGAACTTTGAACAATCACTGCAATCCAGAAACAGCTTATTCTATTTTATTATTTACAGCAAGTGCACTGCTCACACTGGGATTCATACAAATTTCCTGAATGTGTATAAAATAGCTCAAGAAATTTGGAGTACTAGAGACACTGGAGGAATCCTCACTGCACTCTAGAACTGGCCAGTTTTTCATTATGTGCAGTGTTTTCAAACTACCTTTAAATCTTGGAGGTTTTTTATCTTAGTCTACACTTATTAATTTGTTTTATAAAATTGTTGTGTGCCAAAGGAACGTCTCTCTTCTGCTTGATCTACTACAGTCATTAAAGAAATAACTTTGCATCTTAAGTTATTCAGGCCATTAGTGCCCAGAAATTCTTTTTCCCTATGAGACTGGTGTAAAAAAAAATTATATGGGCTTTCCAGACTTGGGAAAAATAGGATGTAGGACAACATGAGGTAGGTTCAGGCTCTGCAGCACTCTTCTGTTATCCTTGCAACATGTTCACATTCGGTAGGTGGGCCTGCTGAGAGAGGAGTTCAGACTTTGAAGATAATGACCAGTGAAGCAAATCACTCTGAAAGATTTTTTCTAATCTAGAAATTTATGCAGTTACCTAGTGAGGTCATTTTAATATTAAGAGAAAGACTCATTAGAGAAACCAAGGAGATGAAAAAGAAAGACAAGCAATTTTGTAATCTTTTCCCTTAAATAACCTTACATGCAATTTTCATCTAAGTGTGGTTACTTTATGGGATTACCTTCATAAGAGAAAGGAATCAGTAGTCAGCTGGCTCATCAAAAAACCCTGATGATGTAAATTTCAAGAAGCTTTTTTCAGATATCTTGCACTGGAAATACACTTGGACATAGAAAAATCTCCATAATTACCTAAAATTTCACAAACAATTGGCATTTGTTTGTCAGTTGCAAAGGATCAGTTTTATGTTCCCTCTGTCCTTAAAAATCTGTGCTAATGCTACTGCCAGTCACTGCTGTTTTACTGCCCTTTGTTTTGTTGCATTATCCAGTGTGTTTGAACACCACCAGCCTTAGCATTTAATCAAAGAGTCTGTGTCTCTGTACCACTCTGAGAACTGATGAAATAGAGTCTGGAAAGACCATGTTACTTAATCTTTGAGAACAGATTTATTGCAGATTTTTTTTATTATTATTATTTTAAGTGAAGCACTAAAATGAAGCAATCCACACTGCCAGTTATTCTGGGATTGGTTCTGACAGAGAAGTGACATTGTATTTGTTCATAAACTAAAGTAAATTATCTGATTTACTAATTGCTTTCATTGAAATGAAAACCATTTCAGGGAGGGAGGAAAAAAGATCTTAGGAATGATAAAAACGAAAATATAAGTTACTTGAAACATGATAATTACCTTCTTTAAATCTGGAAATACATATATGAAGAACAATAAGTTTTTTCATACTTCAAATTGTTAAGTAATATAAACAGCACTAATAAATGTAACAAAACATAACCTTTTATTTGGCAGGATTAATCAAATTGAGACTCATTATCCTTCTAATTCTAATGCCTAAGAGGTCTGGCCTATCATATTATTGAAATGATTTAACTGCAGAAAAGTTGTAAAAGTACATTTTATGGAGCATAAAATATTATTTATATAAACATATAATGAAAATTAGTTATCAAGGTAGTTCAGAAAACTTTAAAACTGTTTGGCTAGAATGAAAACTGAGGGCACTTAAACACTTTTAGTGTAAGTTTGGTGTTTCAGGGTTATCAACCCAAGCTTGTGAGTTGAGATTGTTCACTAGGAAGAAGCTAACTTTCCTGATCTTTTCTCACATGAAACGAGGTGTAAAGGAAATACCCTGGAGACATAAAAGGAAGGCTATAGCTGTGAGGGTTTTTCCTGAAGGTCTCAGTCTGGCCTCTAAACAAACCCAAAGGAAGTTTAATTCCAGGAAAAGCAAATAATTGCAAACGCAATAATTGCAGAATTAGTACATTTATACTCTCAAACAAACAGTACCAACTAGCACATACTAATGCTCAGTCTGTTTATGAAATCTAGAACTCTGTGATTTTGGACCCTGGTAAAGTCAAATTTAAAACTGTGCTTGAGTTAAAATCAAATTTGGATTACTATCCTTTCATGAATGTACATCTTTAAATAGATTTCAGATTCCTGTGGCTAGATTCCCCAGACTAAATGAGCTGCTCTTGGCAAAGGAGTTGAAAATAGAAGAGGAAGTGAAAGCTTTAAAGCATTTGTGGTTCCCTCCTCTCCAAGCTGGCTGAAGTCAGTCTGGTTCCAATTCAGTGTGCTCAGATGCCCCTGACCTCCAGGAGCTATTCTGGCAGTCAGCAACTGATGCAGGCAAAAAGGCAAGACCTGCTTGTTTTTCCATGGGAGAAAGTGGCATGAGAGGGAAACCTGGGCTTAGATCATGGCCTTCTGCCTAAAAGATCTTTTTCTGGGAATGGGAAAAGGCCATTAATAATCTTCTTGTTTACAGAGAGTAGATTAATACTATCATTAGGAAGAAGATCTTGCAGTAAACTGAACAGAATTTTGCTTCAGGTTTATGAAGAAATTTGAAGGGACAAGGGATCAACAGGAGGATTTGCAAAAGACCAGATCAGATGTGAGGACAATGTTAACAATGTAAGAGGTTGGTCTAGTTGAAAATAACATACATTGCTTATAACTGAACATGCAGAGACCTACAGCTCATGTTTGACAGATGAATGTTGACTATAATGTACTTGATTTTCAATGCCTTGGCTTCCAGGAGCATCTAAGAGGACAGATGCTCAAATGTACTCTGTAAGTTAATGAAAGCTTTCCTCATGTGAAACTATGAACAGCAAGGCCCCAGGGCCTAAAGTCTGAAATGAAGCATCACGTCAAAAAATCTCACCCCACCTGCCTTGGTGTCTCTGTTTACACAGTAAATATTTTTATACAGTTATATGCTTCCATATAGGTTGTATACACTTCCAGTTATATTTGAAGATACTTCAGATATGTGCAGAAAAAAACTACAAATATGTGAAAAGTATGTGACAACTGTATACAGTTGTTCTTGACTCCATCTGCTAAACTGACAAAAATTGTGTCGTTTACTGTGTACAAACTGTAATCAACATATTGGTGCACTGTTTATTGTCCAAATTTAAGTGCAGATTTTTACAATGAATCCTAAAACCCTTTTGCCAGAAGAGAGAAAAAGGAATTAGACACAGCCTAACAGACTACCCACTGTTTTAAAAAGACTGAAACAAACTACATAAAGACTTTTCAGTGGAAATCAGTATATGCATTGACACAGAAATTTCTCAATATTCTGGAGCATATATCTCCATGGAAGTAAAAAGAAAAAGCCACCTAAGTAAGTAATAATGTTAGAATTTAATAATAATAATAATAAAAATAATGTAGTCAGAGCCACAAACATTTGTCTATCCTTAACAGGCAGGATATAGATACACAAAAGCAATGTTGAAGCAAAGTATATTCAGTCAGATTCATAGTCCCCCTCACATTTTTTTCCTTTAAATTTGATTTATTCTTGGGTTTATCTTTCCAAGGGCTTTTAAAAGATTTGAACCTAGATTTGAAAACACAGAAGAGTCAATAACTAAGTAAATGTCTTCTTGTGGCGGATGTAATTTTTCTTGAAGGTTAAAGCCTAAAGCACTATGATATGTAAGATAAATTCTTTCCTATTTTTGATATGCTTGTTATTTGTTAGCTGGATTATCAACAGCAGTGAGTGAGGGATTAAATGGATTTATAAGCACATAAACCTAGAAATAAAATACAACTTCTCTAAAAAAAAAAAAAAAGCCCTTCAAATATACATTGTTTTCTAAATTTAGGGTATCAGGCTTCTACGTTTCATTCTTCAGAGCAGAAGGGTTAACCAAATGTTGCAGGCAGGCCATTGCAATATGTTTTCCTCTCTCCACAAGCATGATTTTTTTGCACCATGGAGAACATTGTGCAATGTTCCATTGCAATGCAAACTACAGATTTCTGTGGCTATGGGGCCTCAAGTTGAGTGGGAGATCATGAAAATTCTTTGCTCTCTGATGATTTCTTCAAGCAGGATCTGTTCTGCCAAAAATGAAATGGCCCCTACTCAAGCTTTCCCACAAATCCAAAAGCATATGGACTCTTTTTTACATATTTATGTTTTATAGTAAGTTATTTTTCTTCTGAATTCTGCCTTTTCCTCCTCTTTGGTGATTCTATATTTTGGCTCACGTCCTTCTGTACAGTGATTTCAGTTTATTTCAATTCAACTACCATCTGCAACATGCTTAGCATTTACATGCATCTTTTTCCATTGTGGTAACAGGAACACATGATCATAGAGGGGAACTACAGGCTTTGGGACTCTGCCCAGAGAAACTAAAGTGGCAGAGTCATCACATAGTGTAGATAAAGAGGGCTGAGTGCATGGACTGGCTGTAACTTCATAGCCTGCAGTGCAAGCTGATCCACCCTCAAATGGCATACAGGGCAGGGAACTGCCTGTAAGAATAACTGCTTACTGTTACTTCCAAAACATGCTTAGGTCCCATTAGCACTCTCTAAACTCTTATTTATTAAAACAAAGTTGATTTTATCAGGAAAAGAAACACAAAACATCTCAAACCACAACTTTCTATGTGCTCCTTTAATATCGAGTTTACTAAAGCCATTTTAACAAATGAAACTTTTAAAACAGACTTGTCAGCTGTTTATATCAATGTTGAATCTAAAATTCATAGTTGGCTCACATGTCTCAAAAGAAATTGGAAATGATGGAAACAGCACCACAGAAACAGTGGGCTTTGCAAGCCTAATTTAACTATATATTACATAAATTAATTCTCTCCACGTTCAAACCCCCAGTGGACTTTCAGTTCCACCAGCATAAATCAACATTGCTCGGCTGGTTTCATCAGAGCTTCATTGGCTTATTCCCATTCAACCTCAAATCTGAGAAAGTTTAGACAATTAGCTAATATAAGTCAATTAAGTCCTTGAAGAGTTTTGTTGTAAGCTTATGGACACCTTTCATTCTTGCTTCACACTTTCGTTATTGTTGAAATTCACAAAACGGCAGCATAGTTGGATAAAATTTTCAAGTCACAACCTTATTTGTTAGCTGCATTTTATAGAGATGCATGATGCCTTGCCTCCAGTATTCCTGCTTTAATCTAAGTAATTACTTCCTAGATCATGAAAGATCATGAAAATCCTTCACTAAGAGACAAAAGATGTTGCATTTATTTCATGACTTGCGTCTTCAGTGCAGACCTGAGAGACTCATTAACAGAAATGAATTCAACAGTTGTGGAAAGTTTTCTTGTCATTTCAGTCAGACCAGACAAGAGTCTGACATCAAAGTAGGTCTGTGTAAGTATGTTTTCCAAGAGTTCTGTAACAATTAAAATCCATTTAGTAGAATCTCTCATACAACCTCCAGTCCATAATTCAACTTGGTAGTGGTTTCTACTTTTATTAAATAAACTACACAAATGTTTCACTCCATTGAGGTTATTTTAAATTTTTTAATCTGAAAGAGTTCCGTAAATTTGATTTATGTTTCCGACTGGTAAAATTAGATGTTTATTGGCTTGAATGAACTAATTACTACTTTATTTGCTGAATTAAGTGCAATCAAAGAAACAATCCAGGTTTCTCATATATTAGATGTAGTCACCCTCACTGCAGTTTCCAAAATTATGTCAAGAGAATATTGAGTTTATAGGATAAAGTAGTTGAAATTTGAGTAGACAGTAGCAAATTTTCTATTTTGGATGAGTTTAGATACTACATCTTAGACAACTTCAATATTGCACTGTGCTATGCTGTTATATTTCTACAAACATCAAGTAAGAACCTCAGATGTCAGGTTTCATACTTCTCAATGGTTTTATTCTTAACAAAGGTAATAGAATATGTAATTTTCCTAGGTGCTAGTCCTAGGAGCACAAAGCAAGTGCCCATTCCTCTGTTCGCTTTTGTGCTGAGTTGTCAAAATCATGTATTTAAAGTTCTTACACTGAGAGGGCATACAAAAATGTACACAAGCTTTGAAAACCTGGCTCAAGCTATTTTATTTTTGTCTCTTTGCCAAAGAATGCTAACTATTTTCAAAGACTATTTAGAAGTCAGAGGAAGTTCCCACCAGATTAGAACTGTTTTAAAAGAAGCTAAAACCTGGCCCAAACTATTTCACAGCACAGAATCTTTTTAATCAGCACATACAGTTCTTGCATCTATAAAAAGAGTTATTTTTTTGATAAGGAAGCCAAGCACATTGAACCTGCATAGTAACATGTCTTTGTCAAAGGCTGTTGTTACAGTCCCTGTGGTTGGTAATGTAAACAAAGTGCTGTAGGTCTGTTTTGATGAAAGATTGGTCAAATAACTATCCTTTTGCTGGATAGTGGGAAATGCTTTGGAGAGCAGTTGTAAAGATTCTGGTATCATTTTACTGTGACCTGAGAAATGAAAGTGGCTAAATAAACAGTGAGTAAATTTGACCTACCTTTAGTCAAGTGTTCTACAGTGTAACTTTATTAATCTGGCAATAACTTTAATTCTTTGTTCTCTGCTATTTTTTTCCCCTATGGTAAAGAAACAAAATCTCTGTGAGTCATAAAACAAGTTGAAAAAATAAACTGGAGACATGATTTTGTAACCTATTGAGAAGCTGAAGCTCTACTAACTTAGAAGAAGATACAGTCCTTGTTCTGACAGAACAATTTATAGTGAGGATGTTGAACATATCTTGACTGTATGACATAGGAGCAGAGAGAGTAATTCTGAAGATGAATAGAATTTCTTAAATATATTTTGTGGCATACAGTAGCCACAAAAAGAGGAGTTACTTCTGCTTATATCTGATAAAGAGAAGTTTTAGAACAAGAAGCATAAACACAAGCTTTGTCTGTCTGTGTGTATCTCTCTCTCTCTCTCTCTTCATCTACGTAAATACTGTATTGGGAAACTGCAAATCACATTCTTTGACCAAAGTCGATAAAATGAAGAAACACAAATTCTTGGGAGACCCTTGGAGACCAAGAGCATAAACTACTCAGTTTGAAGTTGTCTTCTGAAGCATCTTAATTTGAACACCTTGAAACCAAAGCATTCACATTTACTATCCATGCTATCCAAGCCCATCTCTTGTTTCATCCTTTGGTTAGATATTAACAGATGACACAGAATGTCAAAACTTTCTGATAAGAAGAAGTGCATATGAGTGTTCAAAAGGACTTTTGCCAAAGCCATCATTAAATGGATTCTGACTGTTGCAAAAATGTCATGTCACAAGACTTTCTCAGAATTAAAAACTCTGAAGTGGCTGGTAAAATTCTGTTCTGTTATTTCTCTCACCACTCTCATTAATGAACTCACCATCTCACAGCTAGAAATACACACTGAATATTTATCAATCACTTCCTTTTTTTAATCTTCTTGCTTTCATCTAATAGCTCAATTGCCATCATTTGATGTAAATGGCAAAGAGCTTTCCCTGTTTTTTGAAGTTTTTCAAATAATAATTTTATCCCATTGTGATTCTGTGTTCAGCATTGATCTTAACTAAGGGAAAATGCTGAATTCCAAACCAATGTGAATTCAAGCTTGCAAATCAGTGATTAAGCAGTGAAAATATATTTATAGTATATACAAGAGCACTGGGAAAAATTCTGTATCAGGAAAGTACACTTATCTGAGAAAGCTGCCTAACACACTTATTTCTGTTATTACACAATGTGCAATTAACATGCATTATATATATTTATATCAAAAAGACATATTTTTTTAATTAAAATTGAGCTAAGATACTATAACCTAGGACTGCTGCTTTGTTAATTTCTCAAACTGTGCAAAATTGGAACAGTAGAAGACTTTCAATATAATCCTTCAAGTTTAAAATATGTTATCTGACAAACAGGTACCTTGACATGGGTCCTATGGTTCATATTTTTAATGAGTTTTTAGGCCACATTCTGATTTGCAATTCTATTTGCATTAGTGTAGTTACAATACTGTACGTTGGGGCACAAGCATTCCAGGCTGTGCTGTCCCTACTGGGCTTAGAACAAAACTGAGCAGCAAAGACAGGGCAATCCCTGCTGTCTGCTCTCTAGAAACATCCTGTAGGTCTTAAACATCTCTTCATCTCTTTGGCAGTCCAAAGAGGGCCTGGTCTCTGACAGCAGTCTAATAGTCTCATTTTCTATCAGAAATTAAGATGTGTAATGGAGTCTTTTCAATCTGGAAGAAAAAATTAACTCTTGCAATGACTGAACAGCAACACTCTAAAAAGATCTTGTCAGTACATTGCCTGTATTTATCTGGGCAGTTATTCCAGTATGAATCATCCGCATATAGGAGTACCTGTATATCCCTATGTACATAGCTGTAAGGAAATAATTCTAGTACTGAAACTTACATTAGTGGAATCTTGATATTTTTCATATCCTAACTTATTTTACCTAATTCTGTGGTAAAGCTAAATTGAGGTAAAGTACTTGTCATATTGCCACCAAGACTCACTGTCTAGCTCATCTTTGTGGAAGTAAATTTCATAGTCACCAGCAATTGTTATGCAAGATCTGATTCCTGTGCTTACAATTCTCACCTTGCAGTGAGATAATGTTCTCAGACTGTCAGTATTCACACATAACCACCTCAGGGCCATTTTCCCTCCTGCTTATAACATATAATGGAGATTACTTACTGCAAGCTGCTCTGTCTCAGAACTCATCATTCTTTCTCTACACTAAAGCATTTGTTTAAAAGTCACTTTCCCCACTCAAAACATCATCCATTGAGAAGTGGAGAGTAACAAGTGCAGAAAATCACTTGAACCACAACAAATGGTGAAAATGACAATCTAGAACACCAGGAATGACAAGTACTGTCTTACTCTCTTTCTTATACTGCTAACTTATTCTCACAGTTACTAGAAAAGCTACCTGAAAATATGACTGGGAGTCATACATGGCCATTTGCAAAGTGAACTATACCTGCTTCTGCCTGATTCTAGAAATTACGGAGCATATTCCTTACTAAACTGTATATATTATTCAAATATTGAGCTATCACTAGTGGGAATGAGATTCAAGGACCTTTTTGGAATAAAAAGCACTCTACTACAGTATGAATTCTTTTTAGGCTCAGAAATTCCATTTTCTGAAAGGAATCAGAGAGCAGAATGACTCCACAGATTTATGACTCTTCATCATTTAACACAATTTCCCAATGCAACATTACACAGAATAGCTGCAGCATAAATTAAATTCCAATTTTAAATGTATTTTCTATCTCAAAGTTAATACATTTTGTTCAGATACTCAGGAGGTTATACGGCTATATTCTTATGTCTTCTTCAAGAGATAGACATGAAGACCAGGTCAAACTCCAGTATTTTAACTAAGTAAGACTCTAAGTAACTTTTGATTTTTTTTGTCTATCCCTCAGTAAGGAAAGAGAGGTTCAGTTGAATAGCATTGTGTGTTCCTATCCCACTAGAGTTTGAACCCCTGTAAACAGTAAGTTCCACATATAAGGAATATTTGGAACTACACTCAAGAGGCAAGAAAACCAGACTATATTAAGCAACATGTAGATTGTATTGAGAGAGCCATTTTTAAAATATGAAAGCTCCGATAAATAACAGAACTCTCCCAGCTACTAGGAAGCTCACTATTAAGTTTAGATTAAAGAATTCCATCTTCTTCAAGAATCATTAGGCTTAACATCAACCCCATCCTACCGTCTTGCTGGATTAATTCTTGGAATTTCCCCAAGCAGCAGGAGAAAACAGGCATAGTGATGCTTCAACACTTCTACATTTGCAACAATTTTTCTTACAGTATCCTCTGAAAGGTAGATTTCCAAATTCAAAGATACACTTTTTGTACTCTTAACGTCCTTATGACAGTTATCATAAGCAGAAAGCATGAAGAATAATTATCTTCTGTTTACCCAAAGCTGGCATCCAGCAATCGTTGCTGATTGATGAGCAATTGTTAACGTGGCTTCAACTTGTGTTTTGAAAACGTTCACTTCTGGATTCTTACACCTATCTTATCTGCATTGGTCTATTTTCTTTGCTTGGTACCAAGATGATAATATCTTGAGCTGGGTTTTTATCTAATTTCTTTTTATCAAAATAATAATAGAAAAAAAACCTATAAAAATAGTAAGCTAAACTTCCCTTTATAAACTAGAGTTGCTGAACCATGAAGGGATTTTATTTGTAAAGTTCAGTCATATATTTTTATCAAATACAAACTATAATAATGGAATGTTCCTATAAATGTCAGCACTTTATCATCCTTACACTCAAAGTCATTTAAAGAAAAAATAAAATGAAGAACATAAAGAAAAATGTTGAGCTTAGCCAGATGTGAATTTGCAGTTAGCATTTTATGGACCACGTACTATTTGAACTGAACAGCAGATAAAACATTTTAAGATATTTTTATTTAAAATAAATAAAATATTTATGCATGTGAATTTCTGTGGAATACAAGGGCAAGCATTCATCAAGTCCTGCTGCCTGTTTTCCTCAGCTCACTATTATGGTAAGTAAAACTGTGAGTCATAGAGCAGGAGCTTTATACATGCTTAGTTATGTGGGTGGATACTCACATTGGTGTTGACTTGTCACAGTCAACTGTCTTTGTAACCTGTGGAGTAATCACTGATAAATTCAAACACAATATCCCTTATGTGCCTTCCTGGGCAGACCCCGTATATCATCACTGCAGTACAAAGGTCCTCTTCTTAAAGAGACAGAAAGATTTCTAGAAATAATCTTGTAGTTCCAAAGGACTGCAGTTCAAGGTAAAGAAAACTGATTACAGGTATGTTTTCCACTATAGGCAAAGGTCAGATATCCAACCTGCCTCTCGTAGCCCTGTTGCCATAAGCCTTAATATAGTTATAGATTTTAATGTAGTTTTATATAGTTTNCGAATTCTGTGATCCGGCGCATGGGTCATGGATTGCTATAGCTAAACTCATAGTGAAAGATTTTTCCCTGCCTTGCCCTGTCGTGGAAGTTTTCTTCCTAGGTATTCCAGGCAACAGCCCGCTCCCCTCTCAGACTTTTGACAAGCACTTTTCTGTATTCGGTATTTATAAAAACACAAATGAAACCCAGATTTTATGGTGGTCTGAATGTAAGCTGGGATATTACTGAGACAAAACTCTGTTCAGATACTGTTTGCACTGTAGGAGAATATCAGTTGCCTTAGCCTGGGTGAGCCTTTGCTAGGTGAAAAGATAGTCCATGGAAATGAACTACGGGTTTTTTTAGACTTGAGTTAGCCTGGGTAGGACAATACTGGCTTCTATTAAGTTATAGAGGTTTTCCTCATATTATTTACTATGTATTACTAAATGTATTATCAGATCCTTCCTGTTTATTTGTTTTCTTATATTGTTTTCCTTCAGTTCTTCTTTCTCTGTGTTATCTCCACCGTTAAAAATAAATTTCCTATATTTTCTCTTATCTGCTACTCATGCAAATCTCATTCCCTCTTACCCATCCTGTATTTCCTTTTCTATTTTGTTGTTCTTAGATTTCAACATTCTTTCTTCTTTTGCGTTTTTTTTCCAAGTCTTTTCCTTTTTCACTCTTTTTGCCCACCTTCTCCATATCTCAACTATGAACCCCTCCCGCAATTCAGAAGGCATAGTGAGATTATTGCAATTGCTGAGCTGCCTTTTCTTCCCATCTTTGCCCACTTTACCCTTTATTTAGTGTGAGCAGGTGTCCCTTACTGAGTAAATCTTAGGAGGCAAGAATCTGTAGAATGGCTGTCAGGGTGCACACAGAAAACTGTTGTCAGTTCTTGGCAGTATGTTGAATATATATGCAGTTAACAGTAACCAATGCAAGGACATATGTTTCAAGAAAAAAACCCACCCCAAAATCCCAAAGGTAAGTAAGGCAGCATCCTTGGTTCCAGTCCTGTTGTTAACTGTCATAATTTCACTTCTGGTAATGAATCCCAGGTTAAGACCACCTTTGGATCTGGCCTGAGGTTCTACTGAGATTTTGCCAACTGCTCCTTTCCTCCCTGTACAGAGTATGGTGAGCACAGTTCCCTTCACAATCCTCAACAGTTCCTCCACAGATGGGTTCTGACTGTGTAGGAGGTCCAACCAAAAGGAAGTGCTTCTCAGAAGGGCAATAAACCTGCACAGAGCTCCATATTTTTCTGCTTTCAGGTAGCAAACCAGCTAGTTCTCAGTTAGCCAGTTTAGCAAGAGCTTAGCTTTTTCTGCTTGACAGCACAGAGCTGTAGAGACCAGGGAAGCCGAGGCGCACTTTAACTTTCTCCACTGATACCTGCTCCATGCCCAGGATTCCATGGGATGGATGCACAGGTGCTTTATCCAGAGGCTGACAGGGCACTCACAGCTCATGGTCTCTGAGCACTGAGGGAAAACTGATGGTTCTTCAGTGTTCATAGTATTGACATCAGTCCTCAGAGTAAACAGCCTCCTTCTGTTACTCAGACATTGATCCCCAAAGTACTATTTCTCCCTTTAAAGGTATGAAGAGCCATCATCTGTTTTAAAGGAGAATTGTCAAGATTTTTTACCCACTCCAGCAGTTAATGTTGGGTGGTTTTGGTTATTGCTTGCTTTGGCAGAAAGTTTCTTTTAACAACAAATACGTGCGAGGACTCAAACTTTGTAACAGTGACTCCAATGGCACTCCTAAACCAAACTGTATGTGCGTATTCTTTCTAACACAAGCTTTCACTCAAAGCACTGTTTACTGTAGGGCAAAAGTCATGTTGTTTTTACAATTTTTTTGACAACTGAACTTTGTGTGTTATTTAAATCAGGGTAAGAGAAATTTCCCAGTGTTCCTGATTTCTGTAGAGGCAGCAAAAACCATTGTTAAACTGCTTTTTGCAGGTAAAAGCAGTCCTTTGAAGTGTTTTAATAAAAAAAAAAAAATTAAAAAAAAGAGTGGTTACAGACCCAGCTGGACCCATGTGTAAGACATTTCTGATGTGTGCATTTGTGACCTCAGAGGCTGATTATTGTAATTTATTGTACCTAGCAATGCTGCCAGGTGCTTGGGGAAAACAAACAAACCAACCAACGCCCTCCCCCCCAAACACCAAAACAAAACAAAACCCCCACAAACAATGAAAAACCTCCCAGAGCCCCCCCAAAAAACCCAAACCAAACCAAACAATGCAGGTAATAAAAAAGTTGCAGCCTGTTTCTTTAGCCAAACAGGTCGAGAGGAACCAGCCACCTCAATACTGCCTCTGCCTATTCAGGCTTCTTGGGGATAGATACAGTTGTATGTCTCTGCCCTCATAATGGAAGATATATCTTTGAAATCTCTTCTCCAGCCATAACCACAGACTCTAACAACAACTCTGTTTCTGTAATAGGTAAATTGTGGACAATAATGTAAGGAGGTTTGTGGGTGTGAAAGGCAGCTGCTGTACAACATGGTCTCTCCCATTTTTAGCATATTAGCATATTTACTACCCTGATAACACACATTCTGTAAAAATATAAAGAAATTAGAAATGACAGTAATGAGTGAGCAGTTGCTAGTCATACTGAACCTCATGCTGTAATCAGAGGTGTCAGTGTAAGAGTTTGCTGTTTGCATTTTGTTGTGACTGCAGTCAAACAGTTTTCTTTCTGTGTACTTGTATTCTATAGAAGAATGTTCCAGTAACAGTAACTGAGTAACAGAGTTGGTATTCAGCATGTGATAGTTTAAGATGAAATTTATTCTTACAGCTTCTTGAGTGTATAGCAGTGAACATCATGCATCAGCCTCATGTAAACTAGTGCCATTTTATCTATTTTAATACATTTACATATGGCAGTTATAGTTTGTCAATTTAGTCTAGGCAGAAATATTTTATTTCTCATAAGATAATAGTGATTTCTGTATTAACAACTGCATTTTATTAGTGTGAGATGTCTTTTTAAGGATCAAGGCCAAAACCACAATTATTACTTCTTCTTATCAACATTCAGCTTTCACAGGCAATTACAGCTTATGCATATTTTATAACAAGTATTTGGAGCACATGCTGATTATGTAGCACTTGTTCAATGCCTTGTAATATCCAAGAATGTGTATGGCAGGATACAGTATTGTGGGATGTTACAGTATGAAAGAACCCTTTTCTATTTAATGACTTTCATAAACCAGCATTTTTTTGCCTGGAGTCTTTGCTATATCTTTTCTGTTTGAATTATTAAAGATGAAAAAACAGGAAAAATATTCCTGCTTACGTTTCTTATCTGTACGTTGGCACTGCATCACTTGTGAAAACAAAACTTCAGCAGAGGAACTGCCATGTGGAAAGAGACCTGAAATCCCTCCAGTATTCCAAACATTTAGCCTGCCCCTGTTAATGACCAGTTCCAGGTGTTTCAGTGAAGCAAGTAAGAATTCATACAAAAAGAAAGTCTTCACCTTGATCTTCAACAGCAAACTAGCAGGCAGCTTTTACTTTGCAATATGAATGCTTGTATGTCTTTAGAACAGTGTGGCCCCATCAAATCTATCCCATCTAATCCTCATTTTTTATGTATATAAAAACCTATTTTATTCACCAGTACTCAGAATGGCCTCAACAAACTGTGAGAACAGAAGTATGTCTACAAGGTCTGCCATGTGAGACACAGCACCTGAAATATCTGAGGATCAGAGGTACCAGCTTCTCTGCCATCTTTTGATTCTGACCCACCTCTTAGAAAGACAAATTAGGGTGAGGTGGCATTATTCTAATCTCCATCTTTGCCTCAGTCAAGTTTTTCACTGTCAGGGAATCCACATTTGCCCCTTTAAGACTTCTTTCTGTCTTCTTTGTGCTGTCTCAGCAATGTTCAACAGAAAGAACTGGAGCCAAGAACTTGGATCAAGATGTGTAATCGTGTTTTGAATTCTACTATGCTTTTGGCTTTAGTAGTAACTCATGGCTGAGGATTCCACAGCTTAATCACAGAATTTCATTGTCAGTCATCATGAAGATCAGTAAATTAATGAGATTTGAGCCAAGCCCAGGAAGCATTTAAAAAGTGTCAGTGATTTTTGGGAAAGTTTTATTTAAGAAGCAATAGCTTTTCAAGGAAAGCTTTTCAGAGCTTTCATTTATCTTTATCCAAATTCAGTTAAATGTTCTGATTTCTTCTTATGAATCTATAGCTTAATATTAATATAATGAAACAGGGAAACTCTGAATACAAGTGAAGATGTTTTTATCATGACCTGGGCACAAAGTGGTGTTTTGTGTGTTTTCTGCTACTTTCAGGGGGGACAGGGATGAAACCCTGATCCCTCTAAGAGTGATAGCAAAGCTTTCAGGGACTTTAATGGAAGTTTCCCAACATTTAATTTATGTGACAGAGCTGTACATGAGTGACAAAAATGTTAGAGATGGGTAAATGAGCCACTCGTTTGAACACCTATGTGTGTGCATAAATGCCATAAAACTCCATTTTTTTGACATATGGATTTCAAATTCAGTTACTCCGCAGAAGTTTATGGAAACATATTTCAGCTCATCATGTGTTCTGTGGGAGTTTTCTTAAGCAGTATTTTAGAACCTTTAATGTTCACAGTCCCCTATAAAAGTGCTTTTTTTAAGACTGAAGTTTACTCCTCTATCAAGGAAAGCAAGAACTGTAGCAGACAAAATCTCCCAAATTTCTTTTTAACTTCAGAGATATCTCCAAATACATGGCAGGAGTATTTAAATTTAAGCAGAAAATTTGTCTTGTCAGTTAAGATGCAATCTGCTGTCTTTAACTTTTAAGGACACATCTTGAAGGAAATCAGTAACAAATACCAAATTATAGTTTTGGTTTCAAACTAGAACTTTGTACTTTTTTCACACTGCATAATGGTGTTATGACTTTATACAGGAGAGAGCTGCTGTATTATAAACTTTTTTTTTTTTTAAATGTGGTTTCCAAAAGGCAGAATTTCTGTATCCCCATTATTCTGGTGTTCTCCTGACAGATGTGGTTAATTTCACAATGAGGTTATAAATTGTGGGGTTTTTCCTAAATTGTATTTGGGCATATGTGATACAATTGAATCAATTTCCCTGTGAAAACCATCCATTGGAATGCCAATGTGTTTGTTGTTTGCAGGGTTGTGTGAATGCAGCCACAACCATTCCACTTTATCATGACAGCACACAGTTCTGGTAGGGCACATATTACCAATATGATTCAGAAACAACTTTTCCTCTCTGAAATTCTCACCATGAAAAATAATATATGTATTTAGTAATGCATTGTCAAAGAAGAATACTTAGAATCTGTCTAAATTAAAGCATAACTTATAGTCTCTTGTGAATAACTGAATAACTTGGTTCAATGTTAGGTCACAGTGGAACACAGACTGCAACAGGAATATATAAAAGCTCTGAAGGGAGCAAAGAGACTTTATTCTGGAATGGTGAACATCGTTGCCAGAGTAACATAAACCTTGTGTGTTTTCACAAGGAAATGAGTCACTTGTTTCTGTTGGCTGGAACTCTGTTTTCTTTTAATTTCATATTTTAGCTGCCTAATATAGTTTGAAAGAACCCTAGGATTGCAGTCTTTGGACTAAGATAGCCTGTTAATTAAAGCAGAGTAGAAGGGTAGCATGCTAACTCTATAGAATCAAGAAAAATTGATAGTAAATAGGACATTCTCCCATGTGTGAAGGAAGCTTTTATCCTTTTCTAGGACAGTTCTGTGAACTGTTTACATGGTTGTGAAAAGAATACTCATTTTCACATGTGTAATATGTATACCTGTATGGTATGTGTACTTACATCTGTAACTTGTGTTCTTTGGGCAACTAATTTGCAAGTTCCCTCCTTGCAGCTGTGAGTCTCAGCTTAAGGACATGAGCCCTAGTTGTCATCAATGAACAGACTATATTAATGTGAAAGCTGTTGGGTCAGATACATATGAACAGTGAGGCAATATTTCTTTTCTTTGGACCATCAAATTGTAACCAGCAAGATTCTTCTTCACTTTAAGTGTTAAGGCAGCACCAAGTATTCTCACAGAGAATTCTCACAGTGTCACCCTTTCGTGCTGAGGCGTCCTCACGAGACTTAAGATCAGCACAGCTCATTCCTAAAACATTTTCTATTTTCTCTGCTTACAGCTCCAAGCTATGGAGATTGTGCCAAGCAAAATAAGTAATACAGACTGTTTGAGCAATTCTCAGCTGCAGTGGAGTCTCTGAAGGAACATAGCTGGCTGGTACAACATAGACTACTTTATCCTGTGTGTAATTTGGGCAGAAACTCCATATAGCTCTCTTCACTACTACAGCCTTAAATGGAAGTAGCAGAGAATGAGGGCCAAATATATTCAGATGAGAATTAAAGTATACATTATGAACTTTTTTGGATGGCATAAATCTATATGTATAAACGTTGCACACCTGTGCATCTATATGTGATGGTTGAAACACATGAGCAATTTTAATGCCATGTTGCACGTGTGTGTAAGTGTAGCAGATAATAATGCATTTATTGCATCATTAATTCCAACAGAGAAGATTCCTGTTACCCTGGGTAAAGATTACTCAAAAAGCAGTGCTTTATGCTTAGATGGAAACTGTTGGAAGCACTGAAGAGATGCTTAATCTGTCCTATTCCAAAATCAGTATTTACATCCATATTCTGACTCACCTGAGAATTTAAATACCAATGTTTATTAATTAAATATTGAGCATATTTTTGATAACCTAATGAAAGCATAAAAAAATACTTGTAAATAATTTCAGTGGGTAGCAAAGGAGAAATTGAGAAGCTAACTGAAATTTAAAGGTCATGTGCTGTGATTGACTGAGGAGGAAAAAAAAGTCCTGGCATAAACTAGGACCCTGCATTAACAGTTTAGGCATGGGTAGCTAGTTAGGACTTTCTAGGCATGTTCAAAGTGCTCTAAATCCCAAAAACACAGCAGATGATATTCAGATAGGTAAGTGTAACTGAAATAAATTGACGACTGCAGCATTAAAACTCTCATTTATTTTGAAATGTATTGTGCCGAGTAATTAGGGATGGGTTAAAAAGAAAATGGAGAGAAAGCAATTTCTACTATTTGGAATACATCAAACTCCTCTCCCTTACAAAGGAAATTAATTCTTTTTTTCCTCACCAAAAAGTGGTTTAGCATATAAAAACTGGTAGAGAAATAGAACAAGGAAATAAACACTTTATGTACAAGTGCTCTAACAAGTTAACTTCTCTAAAAACAGGTGACCACTGATGGATGTGAATGTTTAAGAGCAGCATGAGCTTGCAGTCTTTATAAAACATGTAGCTATTAATTCCACTGTGTCTTCCACTCAATGACTCTGACCTACCTATCAATCAATATAACTAAGCATTTTGACAACTGCAGGTGTTATAGAGTGTTTGAGCATCTTAAAAAGAAGATAGCTGTGCCATACATTTTAGCAGACAGGTGGAGGAATGTGGAAAGTGCATTGTCATTGTATGTTTACTAAATCCTAAGGAGGATTGTTATGCTGCTATTGATATATGGCCAACATTTTTTATTCTGTGTCTTCCAGCCACAGCTTTTCACATTTGTAATGAATCTTTTCTTGTTTCTGAGGGATATTTCTTCTGTGGCAATCCACAGAAATAAGGAATACTTCTTTACCACGTGGTAAAATAGTTCCTTTGACCATTTCAGAACAACTGGTCCAGAGGTCTTCAAATATCAAGATCAAAATCTTGAATTCAGCAGGGATTCAGTACAGGGGTATCTTGCCAGATGGGTTTTCAGACTTTGAAACGTTGAACAAAAATAAATTAGAATACTTACCATTATTGATAATCATGGCTAAGATCAAATACTAGTTGGAAGTCTTGTTTTTCGAAATGAAAACCCTAAAAAAGAGATCTTACAGATCTCCCTCAAAATATCCACTGAAGATTGTTTACCTCAGGTCATAGCTGTCCTACCTACATCTATTCAGTGTTCCTTATATGCTGACATGAGTGATGACTCATGAGCACTGAGAAGAAATATCTGTAAAAAATTATGGCTTATCTCTGTACAGGTTTTATCTTTTTTTTGTTTTTGTTTTTGTGTGGTTTTTTTGTTTAATTTAGTAACTGCAGTCCTAAAATAGAAGGGTCATTCTAAATAGTGTCTATCTGTTGATTTTCTAGTTATTAGAAAAATAAATTTCGAATTAGCAAAACTTAAGCCCAGTCCTGGTCCCTATACAAATAACCATATAATCTGAATGCATTTTAGTAGAACATACTACATTAAAATGAGAAATGTTATGAGCATTTACCTGCATGCACACATCTATTGATCTAATTGTTTTATTAGTATTATCATAATACCTTAATCACAAACTAGGTCTCCCACTGGTAATTTTACTGCATTTTGTTATAGTCCCACTGTGTAGTCTCAGTAGAATATTATCTGCCCTACAAAGTTCATTAGGTAACTGAAAGGTAGAATCACAGACAGATACAGAAAGATGGAGAAGGAAGAACTGCAAATGAGATGACAGAATCTCCAGCACTGTCACTTAGAGGTGTTTCTGATGGTGCAGGACTGGGCTTAGAGTAAGCAGACCCAGAGCATACCAGTTACATGATTTTAGAATATAACAGTTCATCAGCTTCAGCTTTGGAAAATAAAATTCAAGCAACTCTTAGGTTCTTTCCCATCCTGCTCTCAGTCATACTTTTCATGGGATACCAGTTCTGCAGTTATGTTGTTACAGTTTTCCTACTATCAGCCTATAAAACTTCAAGGTAAAACTTGATTTTACAACCTGGTCCCTGAAAAAATTTGCCAGCCTTGAAATGCTCCACAGAATGAAATTCTAAGTAGCTTTGCAAAAGAAATTAATAAAACCTTGACAAATTTTAGACACTATTGCCAGCTTCTACTCAGAACTGGAGTTTACACTGTTGAATAACTTCCGCATGCTCTATACTGACAATTACCTTTTATTCTGGTTAGTAGTACAGTTACATCAGACGATGCCATCTTGCAACATCATGCCTTGCTCTCTTCAGCTTACCTTTGCTAAAAACCTGAGTAAACTCTCCAAGTGTAAATTGTTGTTTGAACCATCTAAACTAGGACTTTTCACTGATAAAATGACCCAGCTGTCAAAAAGCAGGAAAATCCATAACCTTAATCAAAGCAATCTTTAGAAAAATCAGAATGCCCCTTTAGAGAGTTTCACTTTTTCATAGCAGGGGACTGTTTTCTGGTTTCTACATCATACTTTTCAAAGATAGATGTAAAAAACAGGTAAATGCAGCTTCCAGAAGGAGCCTGGACTAAATAATTTGTGAAAAACTGGTGTGAAGAACCACAGTATGTTCCATGTAATCAGCCCTTTGTGAATAAAAAGTAATGCTTCTTGTATAGCCCCATGTCACTCTTGCATAGAGCTAAGCAATTACTCATAATCCTTTTAAAGGCTAGTATGTGTTTGTAGAATATGTTTTTGTGATGATTAGTCTTTAATGGGAATGATTGATGACTTGCAGGAAATCAAGGATGTGTTAGATTAGTAAGGATCTCCCCTGAATGCTGTGATAACGATTTTCTTCAGTGTTTACAACTGTGTAGTTGGCACATATAATACTTCTGTTTTCTGAGAAAATCTGCAGCTTGATGGTCAAACAGCAATGAGCAATGTGCATGTATATCTTTTTCCTTTCAGTGAGACTTAGATTTCTGTCTTTGTAGTATGGAACACAATATAAGACTAGCTATCAACTGGCATTTGAATATGAAGTCAGTATAAAGTACACAGTTTTAATTTCCACTCAGGATAAGCTACTGGATAAATTGCATCATCTCTTAAACCCAGCCTGGATTTAGCCTGTTGTTTACAGACTTAAGTCTGCCGTATTAAATAAAGGGTTCCAGTGAAAATCAGGACAGAATATTCATTTATCTTTTTTACTCTGTCATGTTTTAATCTGGTAGTTTTGAAAAGTAGGGAAGAAAAGATGGAAATCTTTTCAGTAAAATGAACTTATGTGATAATGAAATGTTTCCATTTTATTCCCCGTGAATAGGCATGGAGTAAACATGGACAATACTGAGCAAAGCCTGATCTGTGCTTACGGGACTAGGAAGAAGTTTGCCAGCTTTGTCATGTAGAACTTTCATGTAATTAGAAATTAGTCTTTCATATGATATCTAAGGCAAAAGAGTGCTGTGAATGAGTTTCCTGAGTCATGAATTCAGATGTTGCACTCGGTGAAGTAACATGTTGAATTATTTAAAAAGAATAGCATTTAATTAGAATTTAATGCCTCATTTATGCACAGTACACTTTGTTTCCATGAAACTACACAAATGTCAACTAACTAACCATTACACACAGAATAGAGAGAAAGGAAAAAAATACATATACCATTCAAAGGTATATAAATCCAACACAGAGACACAAATGCTGGCATGTCAGAACTTTTTTCAAATTATTTCAAATTATTTTCTGAATTTACAAAAGAAATTAGGATATATTTATATGTATTTATCAAGTAGTCTTACATGCCCCCATGTGTGAGAGTATTCTGACTCACTCCCAAGACAGGAAACATCATTTTAACAGAGATAATGCTTTGTTTGTCACTGCATACAAACACAAATCACATAGTAGGGATGCTTTCATTTTCATCAGCAGTGGTGAACTGCCTTTACCATTTGGGTATCTCTGGAAAAACTTTACAGCTTCTGGCTTTGACACTATTCAGTTTGTCAAAAACTAAGTTTAATGGAGGTCTGAAATCCCTACTACTGCTAGGTATATACAACCCCTCTCTTCCTCAGGTGTGCTGGGTGCAGCAGAGTGTCTCTCATGTCCTAGCATTCCTAAACAGTCTCTATTAAAACAGAAGGAAGAAAGAAAAGCTCACTCTGGTATAGAGCTAATTATGAGGATGTCAGGCTCAGCTACCTCCTACCCTATCCTCGTATAGGATGAAATTTGTGGTAAGAACTCACAGCTGCTATGGAATCTTCCCTTAAGCTCAAGCATCTCCAGCAAGACCTCCCAGTCCCTGTAAGTCTGAATACTTTTATGATACTTTTAGAAGAAGCTTCTCCTTTTCTGAGAAGTCATAAACAGGATAAACTGTGGGTACCTTAATTCATGTAACACCTGGAAATAATCTTCATAGTGCAGTTTGGATCCCCCCAGCTTTGTGCTAAGGGCTTAATGTGCAATCTTTCCACTGATGATAAATTGATTTTGGGTAGGGACTATGTACTCTTTCTCTCTAGAAACTGCAAGATAGCAAAGAACTAAAGAAACTGATTCAAAGTATGCTTCACCTCAGGAGGCAGATAAATGCATTGTTACTTTTCAATATGAGACTAAGTAATGTGGGAACATAAGATGGAAAAGAGTTTGCTAATATATTGAGCCCAGTCTTGTACTGCCATCAGTCACATCACATGCTGCGCTTCAGAAATGCATCTCTCTCTACCTGCAGAGCAGTAGAGTATTAATTCCTAGTGGAGTACTGCTCTAGATTGTAATTCTACTGAAGGCTGAAAATATTCCTTTAGTATCAAAGCTAATATCATTTATGACACTGTTCACTCCTTTTCTGCTCGTGTCCTTTCCTTTAAATAGCTTGTTTCCCCACATAACCAGTCCTTACAGAGAAAATCATCTCAAGACACACAGAACATTGAAGTCCTCAGACAAACTTTGATAGGGTAAAAATGCATGTAAATCTTAGAGAAAATCTGCGTGTAAATCTGTAACCCTTTCCAAGGCATATTAATTTATGTTGGTTTATAGGGGTATTTCAAAAGAGGGTGTAGCATATTATAAGACTAATGTTACTGTAGCTTCTATTACATGTAGTTGTAAAGTTAAAGCTACTTTTGCCCATTTTTTTACACAACAGTTTGAAGTGCCCTCAGGATTTATGGATCATCCAGACCTTGAATTTTAATTTTAATTTGGAACGTCTGTAACTTAGATGAGATGTTTTACACCTCTCCTGTTGTGTATTCCTTCTTTGCCAAACCCAAGACAATTGAGCCAACACAATCCAGGAAGCAGGATGGCAGGTGGTTCTGTGCCCCCCTCTGGTGAACTGTCCAGCTTCATAATTATATCAATTATGGGATTGTAGCTAATATCACTTCATGGTAATTTTGCTGTCCCATGTAGACAAACCATCTTATATTCAGAAAGAACAGTATTTTTTTTCGCTTGCCACTTCATTGCGTGATGAGGACGAGCCTTTTCTGTCTTTCCATGCAGTATAAACATTAGGCTTTTTTTCTAATCTCCTTATCCTTTTCATATTCAATTTCTGTAAAGGTTCATAAGATGTTTTAAACCCTGAACTTTTTAACATTCTCCTGGGCCCTTAGACATACTTTCTACTGATTAAGGGAGAGTTAGTGGGATTTTTTTCTCATAGTGAAGTCTGCAATTTTTCATTTCAGGGGTTCTTCATCAACCATTGCCTAAGATGGGGTAGCTGAAGCACTGGACTGTCAGTCCTATAAAGTGTGGCAAACCTCATGTTCCACATCTGTATGCTTTTCAGTGTGGAAAAGAATTGTTTGTACAATGTTCCTTCTGTATAATTATGTATATACTAATTGGATAAAAAGCTTATTTCCTCTAATTACTATGATACAAAATATGTTTTTGCTAATTAGTTCAGCTCACAAAATTGTCATATCACACTTTGGATATTTATTCCAGTGTTTGGATGAGAATGGAGTATATGTTTCCAGTTTTCTAAAACAGGACAGTTATAAAGCTCCCAAACAGACTTGGAGTTTCCCTCTGTCCTCAGTGATTTATCAGTGACTTCACTTGTAGAGTGCCAGGGGGAAAAGAGAGCAAAAACTCCATGTGAGAGCATTCTTTTTGAGAAAGGTATAGCTTACTTGTTTGGTATATTTGCTCAGGAGGGACTGGTTTCACAAAAAGGCTGGGCTTAAATGGGATTGAATATTAACTTTAGTGGAGATGTTGAAAAAGCTGAAGAATAGGTACTGATAGCTCCTACCCTTGCTAAGGCTTTCAGGTGGAAATAGTAGCAGCTAGATAGTTTGCACAAAGAGGAAAGGTATTCCCTTTTCAAACAGCCTGTAACAGCCTGGGTTTATATGAGAAATTAATTTTTTTCTTTCTATACAAAATATTTAGAAATAAGTATAAGGCAGCTTCTAATTAGATGTGTCTGAATGTGCTGCATGGTTGTGCACTATTAGAATGCTTTTTTTTATTTTTCAAGAAGGAAGCACTAATGAAAATAAGCAGCTATGGGAGTCCTTGTGTGCTTTGTAATTTCAGGAAGAGCCAGAGCAATGCTGCAATAATTAATACTGAAGTTTGTCAAGACCCACAATTCTTGGGATGCCTGCACCAGCCCTGCAAGGGTTTCCTGCAGGGAGGGGTATTTTGAGCATTTCCCAGTCCTAGTCTGCCCCTGTGCTGGAAGGAACACTGTTCATTGGAATAAAAAAGGCAAAAGCAAATACCTGTTGCATGTCAGCCTCCAAGTCTTCTCTGCTTTCCCTGTTTGGCCTGTTATTTTAATCCAAAACCAGTGGCAGCTGATGCTAATACTTCTGGCTGTGAACCTTGGAGATGAAGGTTTAGAATATAATTTTTACTGAGGCTAGCCTGGATGCCGACCCTGGGCGGCGGAGGAGGGGAGGAAGGAAGGCAAACTGCTGCGAAGACCCCATACTGGTGTCTAATAGCATCACAAAGGATCACCAGAGTTTTATGAAAGGGCTCTTTTGTAGTCCTATTAGAAGCAACACAAACACTTTCAAAAGCAAAACATTAGTCAGCAGAGCAATTTCTAACCAAGATTTACGTAAGTATAACTATTGATCCCAGGGTACCTTATCTGAGTCTGCATCAGCTTAACAGAATTAATTTACTACGCTTGTTTTTCATGGAACATATTTCAAATCTTATTTATAGAATACACTGCCTTTTAATTGCTGGTAGCTTTGAGAATACATTTTCCTTCTATACTTGTATAATGTCCTATAGACTTCCTTGGGAAAACCCACATCACAAAAACCAGAGGGGACATTTAATAACTCCTTTGATATTAGACCTGAAGAGAAATATTTTTTCTTCCCCCAATACAGCCAGGTTTCTTTATTGGCCTGTCAGCATTCCAAAAACTGCATTTATGTGAGAGATTATGTCATAAAAAATGTATGCAACAGCTCTGTTCTAGGAATGTGGATTCTAAATAATGAAGTGTAATAGCTACAATCCCAGAAAAAATTTTCTTAAGAAAATGTTTTCTTCATTTCATGCAAGAGGCTTTCTCAACCGTTCAGAAAAGAAGTCATCTACCAGGTATTTTTCTCTATCCTTTTCAAGCAACTGTTCAAGAGTAAGTGTAAGTATTAAACATTGCTGGGTTCTTGCACTTGAAGAGCCCCCTAGGGTTAGATTCTAAAGCCCTTTCATGGCCTTTATACTCATAAATAAGGAATTTGCTGCATTTTTAAAGCATATCAGATCACAGTGAATGTTTAAATTAGCATTCACTGCAAGGAGAACACATTCGTAAACCTTGTTAATGTTCACCTCTTGGGTACATGGAAAGATTGAAATGAGAGGCTTTCCAGACACTATGGGCATTTCCCTCCTGTTCTCTGTCCCATTTTGCTCCTTCTGAACTGTTAAACAGCAAGATAAATGCTGGACGGAGTCTGCTATATAGCTGAAAAATGAGTTTTATGTTACTGCAGGTATACCACACAGGTATATTTTATCAATTTGTGTAATAACTTGATGGCAACCAACAGCAAAGCTATTCAAGTGTTCAAATCCTGTTCCAAATTAGCAGCTGTAACACTAATGCATTCCAACAACTATTAGCAAAGTCAGCAATAGGATCTACCTTTACAATCTGAGACTGAAGAAGTAATGGCTATCTCTGAATCTCCTGTTTTGAGATGTGTAGTGGGCTGTTCCCATTCTTGCAGTTTTCCTTCTGAGGATTTTACTGGTATGCAGTTGGACTACAGTATGCAGTAGGGTATATTCAATAAGAATATTTGGGGCTGGAATTTTCAGTGGCTTCACAGTGAGGCACACAGTGTAAGACTTAGATTTGTAAATGTTTTTATCCAAACCAAATTTTCAGAATGCAATTGAAGTGACTAATGCAGCTGAGAAGATTTGCCAGCCTATACATTTATGACTGTACAATTCAGATATTGTTTGGGAAATATTTACATCAGTGGACAAAGTACAGTGAGAGTAAGAAGATAAAAAGCCTTTGCAGTGCTCTACAATCTGTGCTCCTCTGAGTCCAAGCCCACCCAGGCTGCAGCAGGGGGGGCGTTGTGCAGGCAACACAAGGTTCTGCTGCAGAGCATTAGCTTAGCTAATGCTTTCTCTTCTTTTTGGCGGAATGTTCTGAGGTTTTGTGTGTGGATGTCTCTCAAAGAGGGAGAGTAAATCTCTTTCTTCATAGTATCTTCTAATTGCTGTCTTAGGTTAATGTTTTGAATTTTTTATCTTGGTTAACCTCAGGCTCTAAACACATTCACTCCTACTCATAGGCAAGAAAATGGATAAAGGGGGAATCTATGGCAATATCTGCCTCTCTTCTGGAGACAGGATAGAAACAGGTGGTGTTATCTTACTGCTAAATGCTTCAAGGGGACTCACTTATCATGACACAGAGACAGACAAGAACCTGAATAGATTGGGTCTTGCAGATACTGATTTTCTGTTTTGTTTCATGATGTTCCTGTATCTAAGCAAAGGTTTATGGGATTTTATAGCATTTTTGCTATGGTTCCCTGTACCTGGAAATTGGAATAGCCAAGTTGTGACATGGAGCAGATATTCATCCAGTGATGGGAGGGTTTTTGCACGAATCTCAAAAAAGTTCAGACTTCTTCCTTTTAAAGCGCAGTAAAGCTAAGGACTTTGGGCATGACTTTCCACTTCCAGAAGGGAAAACTGCTTCTTTTGTCCCAAGATGGTAAAGTTAGAGAAATTAGCAGAGGAACTAGAAAATAATTATCCAAACTGTGTCACTGAGATAGTAACCTCCTTCTGCTGCTCTGAGTTTTGTTGTTGCTTTGCTTTCCTCAGTGGTAAGTTTCATAAATCCAACCTGAGTTCTCTGCTGCCATGAAGCAAATATTACAAGCAGCCCTGATTCATTGCTGTGATAACAGAAAAAATCCTATTCCTACTTAAGCTGCTGCAGTGTGGCTTCTTAATGCAGTGTTAGGGAGAAATCTCAGAGCTGATTTTTGTTCATAAGGGAGTAAAATCCCCATTCCTTTGTGGGGAAAAAAAAAAGTGGAAAGTGCTTCTATATGATGGTTCCTCTTCTAAGGTGTAACTAAGAAATGTGATTGTTATTTAGAAAATTGGGCAATTTATAAAACATTGTAATTTGAATGATGGACTGCTTCAAAAGAGATATTGTAACAGCAATAAATGGTGAAATAAACAGAAAGTGCTTGAGGGCTTAGAGTTGGAGTTTAGTCTTGGAATATTAATTAAAATGATAAAAGTAGGTGGCATTCCTAAGAAACAGCTAAGTGTATTGGAACAGAGTAATTCCCATTATAACCCTGCTGAAGACACATGAGTCACACAATAAATTCGGCTCTGAGTAAAATGCTGCATCACTACTATGGGAGACAGAGCTGTACCTATTGCGCCAGGTGCAATTAAAGAACTCACAAGATGCCTAGTCTTACAATAATAATGACTTTTCTTTCAACAGTTAAAAGGATTGAGATAGGACTGTACATAGGAAGGGGAAATAGGGCTGACTTTTATATGGTTATCTTGTTTTTTCCATTGCAGCAGAGGAAAAATTGTGTAAAATGGCTTTTTCCTTTAAGGGAAGTTTTACAGATTTTTGGTCTAGATTGTTCATTCTTTATCCAATATATCAAGAATAATTTAAAAAATAATAAATTGTACTCTTTCTATTTTGATTTTTCCTTATTTTTACAAAATCCACAAAACATCCACAGAAAGGACTTTGTAATCTTGAACAACTCTTGATGCTTCCACATCTCCATAGTAATCAGTCTGTCATAATTAACAACCTATTATTTTTTTGCTTTTCTCTTACAATTGCCTCATGATAAGAAGGACAAAGGAGCACAAGTGTAGAAAGAAGCACAACCAGAATAACTTATTAGTATGAAATAGTCTCAGGTAAGGATTTGCATACATTTTCACAAGTCCAAAAATATTTGGCACTGTGCAGTGAATGTGTAAGGAGGAAAAAACTCTGTTTTCTGACTACTATAAATTTAGGGGGCTAGGCTTCAAACTCCTTCTTGGAAAACTAATAATCCTAACATCATTCTGTCCCATCACAGGATATTTGCCACTTCATATGTAAAAGTGTGTATTCAATGGTCCCTCGCTCTGGCACATGCCCAAAAACTCTATCCAGAGCCCTGTTCATGGTTAGTGTTGTGTAAAATGGGTCAATTTAACAGACTTTAACTGGATCAGTTTTCAACTGTGAGTAACAAATATGGGTCTCTTCTTTTTCTACTTAACTCTAATTGCTACTTGCCATATAAAACATGCCTGCATCAACTTGAATACTGAAGTAACAAAGCTGTTGCTGTAAACTGAGCACCTCATTTTGAAAAGGGAAGCCTAACTGGTTTCTCAGTAGAAAGCATAGAAAAGCATTCACCAGTGAGTTACTTAGCTCATAAAAAGATTAATTTCTACTTACATTGATCTCTATAAAAATAGAATTCTCTTCTCTCAGCTACTTTTTAAAGCCTCTTGTTAATTCAAGCCTACAAAGTCCTTGGTGGTGGGAAGGGAAAATGGCTGGAAGATTACTGATTATCTGCTTTAGGATGATTCACTCAATATGAGCAACTGTGAATCATGCACAAACTATCTATAGGCAGTACCCATAAGTCTTAATATCTTCCATGTTACTAGATCCTTTTAATGTTTCACATTAGTACTGCTTTCTTCTTAAAAGCCCAAAGGCTTAAAATATTGTATTGAAGAATTACGAGTTTAAAACTTTCACAGAAATATTTATAACACTAATTCTCTACCAGTTACCATTGCATGGGCTTTAGCCAGTCTTTTGAGATTCTTATGAACGTAACCTCAAAAGTCTTTAGAGTTAAAAAGATCCCTGAGCAACAAACTGCTATTCCTTGTGCACATGGGTCATTGCAAGATCGAAATTTGCGATGCGCTGTTGAGGTACTTCAGCTGGCGTAGGTGGCAGCAGGTGCTCCACTAGGTGGTGAAGGGACAGTGGCAGGGTGGGAGAGTAACTCAGTAGGATTTACAGATGTTGTTAATAAGAGAGGAGTGGTGAGATTTTAAAACGCTCAGGTTCATACTGACTCCAGCACGGAGCATCCAGTAATGGATAACAGTCAGAACTGCATACACATATACTTGATTTCTATTGCTATTCCTATCTCTTTGTCCCATTATGGTGTACTTTGACATCCAAGGAATCCAGCTAATTTCTCATCCTAGCCTCAGACAGTCCTATTTTCTGAATGTTGCTTTCTGGCACTAATCCCATAGTTTCCTAGCCCTTCTGGTACTACTTGCATCATTCTAGGCTCTTTTGCTTCAAGTCTCTACCCTGCCCCCCCCCCCCCCCCCNGTTTCTTCATTCATACTTCTGTTCTGGTTTCTTCTGCCTCTTCCTTCACATCTTTCCTTACTCAGGCTCACCATCTCCCGCCTCTAGGTCTCTTTTTCAGTCTTCACCTGACATTCAGCCTAGCTCAGCAGGGATCTCAGTCTACTTGTCCAGTCAGTGTTATCTCAGTATTCTGACAGCATGTATATCTGAGTGGCCTATAATCTGGGCCATTACCAAATATGCCTGAGCAATTCTATTGCTTTCCTCTTCTCTATTTTCCATTTACTTACTGAAGCAATCCTTTTCCAGTTGGTTCTACCTTGAGGTCATTCTCGTCCAGTCAACTGATTCCCAGGCCTCCTCTATTCTTCTTAACTTTTTGTCCCCAGCTCAACCAGCCTTCCTATTTATGAATTCCTACTTCCATTTCCTCACACAGTATCAATATCACCAGATTCCTTCCTACAGATTTTCTTTCCTCTTTACCTCCATACACTGTCTGATATTCTGCCTGCATTTGGATCCTGCAACTTCTTGTGCACACTGTGAGTGCCAACAGGACAATCTTGGAGAAGGTAGCTCACCTTACAAAGATACTGTTCCCCAAGGATGTCTCTCTTGCTGTAGATGCAGCTCAATTCATACAATTCTTGGCCCATTCCTCGAATGCACATAAATTATGTCAAATGACAGTGAGGAACAGACTTTGAATTTCTTGTGTGACCTCTTCTCAGACAATCCTGGAGCATGTAGGATTAAACTTTGTGGATATTTTTGCAATGCACATGCGATAAATCTGGTATTTGTACTCTGAACGTAGGGCACACACAGAAAGAGTGTCAGGAATGCTGGATTGCTTGTGTGGGAGTGGCTGTGCTGTGCAAGTTCCTGATACTGACAGGAGCAGTCAACACAAAGGTTGCCATAGCACTTCTGAAATACTCTATATTGTTTTAGCTAAATAACTACTTAATCGTAGGGAAATTTTAATTATGTTAAGATATAAAAGTTGAGGTTTCCTTCTATGTACCTAACTGTTTATTTAATTAGTGAAATGATTCATTTTAAATGCCCTCATCTGTGGTTACGTAGTAAACACTTTTATTAGGAGAAGTGTGTACAGAACATGAGAATCAAGAGAGAACACAGAGCAGACCATTAGGAGAAATAACGTCTTATGACATGCTAGGGAACCTACGCTCTACTTCTGAAGAAAATTAATTTCCCTTCATAAATTACTAAGGCTTCCTATATTCTGTGTTCTGAACATGAACTGTGTTCTGTTCCTGAACAGTGGTTCTTTATGCAAGCATCCCTAGATTAATCCTAAATGCTGCTTGTGTATAGCCAAGTACTACATGATAACTAAACATTTTGTTTCTGATAGTGCCCTTTTAATGAGTTGCAGGTGCCACAAACTTCATGTTCCTTTAGTGCTTTATTGCTTACTACATGCAGTAAAACAGTTGGCACGCTGTAAATTATCAAGTGATAATTATATTCATGGCCTCAATACAAGAAGAAAATCCTCTGTTAAGAACATATTTCTTCCAAAATGTGGTAATGAGATGTGTTGCACCTCCTAAGAAGAGCTTGCAGGGTGACTCTCTATTTAGAATACTGCAATCACAGTTCTATTTTCGGACGGCATCTCTATGGTCAGAACGGAGAGTGACTCTGTACTCCCAAATGTGTATTTCTCATTCACTATACTCTTTAATTTTTACCCCTCCATTAGTAGAAGGTGGTTCTATGGTTAAAATTGGAAAGATGTGATATTTTTTACCAGGAAGGTATCAATGTGAATTTTTCATAGAATTTGATTTTTAAAGATTGAGCTGTGAGCTACAATAACCTGATGGCTTAGCCAGGCTATTCTAGTAGTTTTCCACTGTTTCAGGTATCTCCTGTATGTGAAGACTCCATGACAGTCACATCTCAAATGGTAATAATGTCTCTGAATAGCATAGGATGCTTCCTATCTCTAATAAGCTGCTTTAATATACCAGTCATATAATGATGCTCATCAGTACAAATTACCACTGCAAGGTCAATGAATGTTAATATGTTTTCTTCAACAGAACTTTGAAAAATAATATAATCCCCTCCTCCCCTCTAACTAAGATAATTCCAGGCTGAGTACTGTCCTAAAGCAAAATAAATTAAGGAATACTGAAGTGTGTGGGTATGCTGACTGTGATTTTAAAAAAAGAAAAAAAATAAAATCTCATCTTAGAATTCTCCTCAAGTGTTATAAGAATTATTAATTTTTAATGGCTTGTATTAATCCGTGAAAATTCTGTGATAACTGTAAACAACTAGAATAATTAGGGAGCAATACTCATGGAAGATTTAATTTAAATAATTTCAGTTTTAAAGTTTGGAATCTCTACCCAAGCAAAGAGATATATAGGATATATAGAATATATGTAATAGCTACTCACCATGAGAGAGCTGCAATAAATTCTGGCTCAGTCATTAAAGAAATTGGTGTTTTAATAAATTTTATTCCTGTATTTTGGTGAATATACTGGCTATTTTACCATTTTTAAAACAAATTATCTGATTTCTTGTTATTTCTTAGGTATATTTTGTTGCTTTTTGGAACAACATAGATGAAACTGACAGTTAGTCATTCCATGTGCAGGTACCAAGACAGGAAAATTTTAAAGCTGTATTTTGGTGCATCTCTATTTAGGACAGAATGTGAAAAATAAGAATAAGTTTTGAACAGGAGCCTCAAGTAGGTTAATTTTAGTATATAAGGCTTTAATTCAATATTGTAACCAAAAGTTGTTTAGCAAAGAAAAAAGAGGTTGTCTGAATATTCTGTTCTGTTTTCTTTCACAGCTAACTTAGCCACCTGTCATATTTGTAGCAGATAATTAATTTCAGAGCATACAATTAGTCTAGCTAAGAATAGTCTTTGCAGCATACTACCTTCTTATTATTTCTTTATCATGCTTCCCAGCCCATTGACTCATTGCTTCTCAGCTACTACATTTACATTTTACTCTTGGGTGAATCCACAAAATAATAAAATGATAAGATAACAGACTGACACTGCTCATTATGTATTGTAATAACCATAATAAGAGGGATAATCATATCACGCTTATATTTCATGCATACTTCATTGCCTTAAACTCTGGCCTGTATTCATTTATGATTTGGGGTTTTTTTCCTTGGTGTTTGCTAGAAGGATTGAATGTTAAAGAAAAAATACATTAAGGAGTAATGGAAAATTTATTTTAAAATTTAAGGATAAAACCAAGATGAATAGCTATTGGCAAAACACTTCTAAAAATAATGTCTTTATTTAAAATTATACTTCATCATTAATATGATAGACAAATTAATAAAAATCTGGTTTACTTCATAGCATGTATTACAGATACAAAGAGACTCTCATGAGAACAAAAATGCATAAACCATAGTGTACTGTTTTTTGCCCAATACATAATTCATACATGCAAATGTTCTGCAGATATTTCACTATAAATATAATTAATTGCTGCAGATTCACAGATGAGGCTGTGTGACTGTGCATGCACACAGTGCCAGCCACACTCATTTATGCTGATTTCAGGCTAGAGACTCCTGTGACAAGCATAATAGGTAAAGAGGGGGGAAAAAAATCAGCTGTTAGAGACACATAGAGTCATGTAATATCTGTGTAGGCAATTCCTTACAGAAATGTCAGCATCCACCAAGAAACTGATGAAAGTGGCCTGAGGTAAGTAAGGAAAGGTCTCTCATAGTAATAAATACGTGCTACTGTGTAATATTGCATAACATTAGCATACTGCAGTTTAGTTGAATTTATTCCATTGTCACTCAGCAATTATCTCTTTATGCTGCTGCTGATTATAACCATTGGGAAAACACTGAAAATGGCGGGGGGAGAGAAGTTTTAATGATAATATTCACTAATATGTTTGCAAGGTAGAAGCATTGTTGCTTTTCTTATGGAAACTTTTTTTACCAAAAGCTACAGGAAAGTTTAATGATAGTCTTGCAAAATGGGGATTTCAGGTTGACACACATAAAACCTGAACATTAGGGCCATTTGGAAAATTCCAAGCAGGGAGGAGCTATTTGGCTTTGAAAGAGGGAAGCAGATACATGAGGTGATCTAATAGGCCTCTCGTTTTCTATAATATGTGATTTCATCACTGATAACACAAAGCAGCTTCAGCACCAAGTAAAATAAATTATGTAGTAAATAAATTTTACTGTTATTTCATAATCTTAGTATCAACATTGTAAATACTTAATCGTATTTTTCTTATAATGTCAGTAAGAACTGGCACCAATAAAGAGATTCCTAATTTCTAAGACAGGATTTTCAAATTTCTATTTAACATTGTGTAAAAAAAAGAAAAGAAAACTAGAAGATTGCATTTAGTCATTTATTTCCTATGGCATAATCAGGTGTAAAGGATATGCTTTGAAATTTCATTACAATTATATCATCAATTTACATATCTGATCAAACTCTGAACAAGCTGTTGAATTCATAGTCCTTAAAATCAAAATAAACATCCTGATTCTTAAAAGTCTGACCACCAAAGTCTTCTTATGGCTCCAGCAGGAAATCAGTAAATCCCTTTTGAATACTAATGCATTCTCATAAATATTTAGAGATCATATGTTACTACCCAGTTTCTAACAAAACTCCAAATTTATGTCAGTGTCTAAAAATTAATGCCCTAACAGATTCCTAGAGTAAAATTTTTCAGTATTTTTATGATTGCTGTGCTCTGTCTTGCCCATTTCTGTGACATAAAATTTACAAGAATTCTCATATTTATGTCTTCACTAGTGTTCTGCAGTGTTTGGATAATACCTTCAGCTTTGCTTTCTATACCTTTTCTAATTAACTTGATGGCTATGTTTAATTTCTTAAAATCACCTTTTTAATTATACTTGGAGATAGGTTTGATAGACCAGTATAAGCTTCAGTTCCTTCTATTTTGGTACGACCCAGTAAATATCTGTTCAGAACACATTTTTCATGGTTTATATTTGGTTCAACTTGATTTATATATTCAAGTTTTATATATTCAAGCATTTAGATTTCTGAATCTCGGGGTTCCCACACATTAGAAAAAAATCTGTCACTTCTGAAAATCCAGTTGATTTTCACATCAAATCAACAGGAAACTTGAAAAGGTGAATTGGTTATGTTTACATACAAGTTTGGAGGGATCTCCAGGCCTAATGTGTTGTGCAGAAGAATGCATAAATATTTGTACATGAATGAGAATTCTGATAGATTAGAAAAGCCAAACATCAACCGAAGGAGTTATTTTCATAAATGTTTCTTTCAAATCCCTATGAGTATCAGTCAACTCTCTTTTTGTGGTGTGATTTAGTCATAGGTCATAACTGTTATTCACCTCAGTTATCTTGGATAGGAAGACAAAAAGCTTCTCATGTATTTGCTTTCTTCTTTTCTTTTCTTTTTCCTGTTTTTATTTAGTTGGGGTTTTTTTTATTCTAAGATTTTGACAGTGTCAGTGAATGAACAGAGGGATGAAACACAAATAAAATTAGGTGAAGTCATTCAGTATGAATAAGAAAAGGTAAATGGCCAAGATAAAAAGTTCACAGGATTAAATTTCCTTTCAAATTTGACTACTTGCTATTGGCAGATAACAGCAATTGATGTGAGTTGATATATGATAAAAGAGGGGGGTGGAGGAGAAACAAAACAAAAAACCCTACGCACCCACCCCAACCTAAGTTAGTCATAAACTGTTTTCAGTAATGAATCCGTTTTCTTTCTTTCTACAGAATTTGAAGAACCACTATTTTCTTTAGAGACTTCTCTGAGTATGGAAGTTAACCACTGGAAATGCCTTGTTTTCTATACAGTATTTCTACTATTTGTGTTGTTTTTCTTGATTGTTTCTCTGGTTTACCAGGCTATTGATACTGTCTGCATCTTTAGCAGCTTAAGCAAAATTTCCCAAAAGTAAACGGACACAGATTCGGTGAATCTGCTCTGCTTACACCGATACTTCTGCTACAGTGTGTATCAGAAGAAAACTTCTAGTTTTGTGAATTTTTACTTAAAGGCAAATAATATTTTTAATCATTTCCCCTATACACCATAAATGGTACAAAAAACATCCAAAACAAATCTCAATTTTTGCTGACAAAACAATGTAAACTTTTTGGCAGGTGCTCTTCTTCAGTCTGGTTCCCTGAAAAAAATGGAATAACAACCTTCAAAATTTCCCATGGAATAAAAGCCTACCCATTATTCTTCAACACTCAAAAGCTTATTGCAAGTGAAGATGTGTGGGAACGTTTTTTTGTCCATCAACATCTCTGTTCTTGCTATAAAAAGTTGCTCACTATCATCTTTCCTTACAAGTTGACACCACACAAGCTTTTCTTGTATATACTCTGAAAAGCTGCAGTACTTGCTCTTCTACCTTTACCAAGCTCACAGAATCTGTAGACTAGTATCCTACTCATTATCTTTTCTTAAGAACAGTTTAATTATTCTCATCTTGTTATCTATTTTTCTCAGCTAATTGTCTAAAAAGAGAAAGAAAGAAAAAAAAAAGGACCATTCTATGTGTAAGTTGACCTTTCTCTTGTGAAAATGTTAGTGTTAGAAAATAATCATAACTCCACCCTGCCTTGATTATCATTTATTCTTCTTTGGCCACTGCAGATCTCATTAAGATTCTAAGAAATCGCTCATCCTTTATAAACACTGTGAGTAAGATACTGCAATCTTAATGAAGAGTTGAACGGGCAGAAAGATAGATCTTCTTCTTTTTAAAAATGGATCTTTTTTTAATCTGGGGTTCATCAGTTTCCTCTATCAGACAGTTACTGTAAAGCAACCAATGGAGACGGGGAAAGATTTTCCTCAGGAGCCACAAACGCTTGCATCAAACACAAGACCAAATGGCAGATAGGTTTATGCTTCACTGATCCAAATCCTCTGTAGAAAAACGCTACAACTGACTTGCTCAGAAAGTGCAAATTCTTTTCAGTCTGACTCCATCAATTGAGCTTGTTGCTGGAGTATGCTGAAGCTAAGCTATTGCAGTGAGTTAAAATAAGTGTAGTAACTAACAACAGAGGTTCATCGATGTAAGATTGCTCTGTAGAAGAGCTGTCTTTGAATATATAAAAAATAATTCAGAGTATCATTATTGACATATGAGAATTTATCATGTTCTACATAATAAGTAGGTTCCGTACAGTTACAGTACTACTGTAATATAATATAGTTGAGTTATCCTGGACCCGTCACAAACTCAAAGGACAATTGAGAGGATTAGCACTAATCCCATCAATCTTTGCTGATGAGCAACATTTTCTCTGAAGAGCCTTTGCATGCCTTTCTAGTAGCTTGGGTGCCATCAGGAAACAAAGTTCTGAAATTGCACTGTGCATGCATCCCCTAGTAATTCTTGATGCTGATGTTGAAACTGTGGAAGATTACTTGAAATTAAGCAGGAAGGCAGAAATCTCAGCCATCAAATTCCAACAGGTTTTGTGAAAATCAGCTGAGTAGAAGGAGGAGAAGGAAAGAGACACCAAACAGTGCCCCCAGGAAGGGAGAGGCCGCATGGTGAGCTCAGCAGTGATCATTCCTGTTTAGCCTGTCACTAGTCAGCATGCAAATGCTGCCTGGCCAGTAAGCACTTATTCGAGCTAGAAGTCAGAGGCTGGATATGCTGCCTCTGGCCAAAGCAGTAGATGGAGGCAGAGGAGTGCTGTGGGGATGTTTGGGAACATGAGTGGCTGGGAACACAGTAGGAACTGGCTTTATCACAGAACTCATGCAGTCATAAGGGACATGGAGCTTGGTAGCTGATGATGAGAGGCTTCCAGTGCACAAACACACGGGTAATCAAGTATTGGTAGGTGTGCTGTTCATTGAATACTTTGAATTTTATTTGGATTTTGTTCAAATTATATGCAATAATAAAATTCCTTTGAAAAAATTCTCTGTTTTGATCTCTTTTTTTTTGTATCAAATTCTCCATTTTGCAGAATGACACAGATTTTGTTAGTTTTCTATTCTATATATGTAGAGGTCTCTGTGTTGAAGTTGATCTGGACTTCCTGGCTTCAATTCTCCCTACGTTAAGGGAACTCTCCAGTGTATGAAAACATGTGTACCTACTTTCACAGTGTGGTGTATAGCTTATTCTGCTCCAGGGCCTTTGGGAAGTGCTTTACAAAGGAAACTGTCACTGCAGTTTCTGACTGCTGTAAGCTGTTAGTAAGAAGGTAGTGAACCAAGGACAGCTATAACAGGAGAACATGTATTTTGCAGCTTGAATGAAGAGGCAAAGGAGCTGTAATAGATTTACACTCTCTGTGTCACTCATTCTCATTTATCTTACATGTTCTGATGCAGACACACTAGCTTTGAGTTGCTCTGGATTTTGCCTTCAGTCAAAGCCAAAGTCAAGTACTTTTCAGCACTGAATGCTCACATGCTGTTGAAAGACCCCTCTACAGCTCTGAAGAGAAGTCCGCACCACATAACTATATAAGGTTTTTCATCACTGAAGAGCTGTTGCAAGCTAAAAGGTAAGAAAAGTACCTTAGATATTAGCAGAAATTTCTTTCTATCCTTAAGAGCGTAGATGCATTGCCCCTGTTCACAAAGATTCACATTGTGGTGGATGAATCACTATAATTAATTACTATACTTTATAATTTAAATATGATCAAAATTTCTAGTGGGCTGGTCAGGATAATGCTATGGATAATGACTGACATTTCGTCCTATTCCCTTTTCACCTGCTCCTACTCCTATGAGGATGCCTGGAACTATTTTTTTGTTGAAAGAAAGCGGACCAGAGAGTCAGCATTTCTGCCCTCCATCCATGGACATCTCCTACGATGGGGTGGAGATATTAATTTTTAGCTCCAACAAAATATGATAAAAGCATTAATTCTAAACAGATGTTAGATGGAATATATGTAGATTGGGTTTGCCTATTGTTCTCTACTTTTACCTTCCCTGATTATCCCATCTGTTCTGTGTCTGTGTTAATTTAGATTGTAATCCTATTGAAGGCAAAAATAAAACATCTTATACAAAGCACTATCAATATGTAGCAAATAATAATGATGACATAGATGGGAGATCAATTAGTTCCTTCCTGTTATCATTCCCTACATGTTTCTGTTAATGTTTGCCTTGTAATGCACATAATTCTGGGGGTTTTCCACTATAGCCATTTATTTAATCAAGTTTTCTGCTAAAATATTTACAAGGCAAGTATTTCTCTGCTGTTTAACAATTTAATGCATGACACTATTGAAATTAAGGGAAACCACTTATTCAGGATAGACTTGCATTTGTTTAAATTATTTAAAAGCATCACTGGTTTATGCTTTCTTTATAATTGGAGACTTTCACTTTTTTTTCTTTCTTTCATGTGTTTGCATTTATAATTAGCTGAGACTACTTGGGTTTTGCTGGCACTGGAACTGGCAACACCAAAATACCCTGAGATAAGGGCCATTTGTGCAATGCTTCCTGCCTTGCCAAAGCCAGGAAGTGCTAACGCCCCTGCAGAATTTCACAAGCTTCATGGTCCAAAGCTGTTCAACAAAGCCACTGAACTTTCTGGATGCTAAATGCTAACCGACATGGGGGGGGGAGGGGGGGGGAGGTTTATGCTTGCCTACCACTAGCACTGTGTCTAAAATGATGCAAGTTTGTCCTCTTGAATTGTTGGCCGTCCTTGAAGGCTAAAACCCTTACTCATTCTTTCAGTGGGACAACCACAGCTTTTCAGCTTCCTTGCACTTTTTGTCCAATGTATCCCAATTCATTTAATGGACTAACCACGAAATAAGCATCTCAAGAAGTCACACTTTAGGCTGAACTTCTTAACTCTTTATGGTGTGACCAAGGTAGGTCATTGACAAGTTTAAAACAGAACTGTCAAAGGTGATGGTTTGGAAAGAAAAATATCTCTGTGCAGCTCTTTTTTCCCTAGTTTGTACAAATAATGTGCAACTAAGTATGTTCGCTCGCTGTGACTTACAAGACTCTTATTCTGAGAGAGGTCTGATGGAGTTATATTCTGTGCAAAATGCAGGACAATCCAGTATTTTAAAGCAATATTTTTCACTTTTGCATGTAAGACAAGACTTGGTAGTGAAATCATTATGCCATCTATCTGAGAGTACGTATCGCAACTTCTTTTTCTAACTCAACAAATTAGTGTTTCATCTCTCCACTTGAGAGAGAGTCAGGTCCAATGTTTGTATGTTTGTGAGCATGTTTAAGTGAGAAGGGAAAGAAAAGATTCATAGGTGACAAACTTACAAGGGAAAACAGTTCTTTCTTGATCAGCTCTGCCCCCATCCCCACCATTTTCATCTATAGCTCTCAGAAACCAAAGTCCAGAACCAAGAGCAAAGGAGCCTGATGGTATTCGTCCTGGAGGAGTGAATCATTACAGCAACACAGGAAACTATAACATCAAAGTGACACAGAAAAGAAAACATTTTTTCCACCCTGTGTGAGCTTAGGTGCATAAAGCAAAAGCTTACAGCTTTCTGGGATCCTGTGCTCCATCTTCATGGTAGTCACTCTATTCCCAGAGGGATGGAGTCCAAAGTCTGTTACATCAGCTTCCTCCTTATGAGTAATTTCTTTACAAGTTGTCCGTGTAAGCAGATTTTCTGTATAAAAATGATACCGTATTCACTCACTTTTTTCATATATTGTAAGCATCTATACTTTTAAAACCCAAAGAACCTTAGCATAAGTGACCCCACAGACATCTCTGATCCCTCAGCCTTTTAAAGTTGCCTAATAGGAATGGAATCAAGGCAAGGATTGGACACGGGGAGTTAAACAGGCAGGGACAGCAGCATGGAAATAGTCATGGAAGCAAAAGTAATTGGGTGACTACTGCACCCATGAAAAGGACTATTCATAAGAATTGGATCATCAAACACAAGGCAAGGCCACATGACCAGTGTTAAAAGATGTGTAACAGGTACCTAGTAGCAATAAAATAGATGTTGCTCATGAGAAGGTATGATCCTTCCTAAGCAATGTTCTCAGCTTCCTGAATGTACAAAGGGAAGGAAAAATTGAGGCATAAAAATTGACTTCTGGATTTGAATCATGCCACAGTTGAATGGCAGACTGAAAAAAGGTCACTATGAAGGTCTTGTCTCTGAGCAGCTTTATGGGCAACTGTGACTGAAGCCATGTCTTATCTTTTCCTTTGATAAACTTCAGAGGCTGAGCTCAAACATGAATTCAAATATCAGCATTCTTCATGTAAACATGCAATTCCTTGTAACTTTAACTGCTCTGTCTTGAAAAAAGTCTCCTCCCTGTTTGGAGGCCTTTTGAATCCATGGTCTTAGACAAGACCCCCTCATTTCAGTTGAAGATGTCCGTGTTCATTTATGCCTACAAGAATATCCCCACACACAAATGTGCTAACATGCTCCCAGATGAGTTGGTTGATATATACATTTTGCAAAAGAACTCTGTATTGTGCATGTGCTTTTTAGTAATATCTTCAAAGCTAGTATCCTACAAAGAAATTAGTTTAAATCTCTGTCTTACTATATCCTGCTAAGAATATACTGTATACTATAGAATAAGACCGTAACTGGAAAGAAAGAAAATAAGGTACTTAGAAACCAAAAAAGAAGAAATCGAAAGAGCAAAGCAACCTGTCCCCTGATTTTTAGAACCTGTATTTTGATAGGAGATTTTTTTTTTTCCCCAAAATTTTTTTCATTTTTTTGACACAAGTTTTGACTGGTAACAAGAATCTGTGCATTGCACTAAAAACTTACAGCCCTCTTTAAAATCTTGTATAAGAATATTAAAATACATATGATGGATTTGCACAGTTCTTTGCCGCGGCCACGTCCCGGTGTCTCCGAGAGGGACCGGACAGCCCTTTGGCCCGGGATGCCGCTGCGCGCCCCTTCCCGCGGCCGAGCGCCAGGGGGCGCCCCCGCGGCGGCGGCGGGCCCGAATTCCCCACATACCCGACCAGCCGGTGTTGGAAGCGTGAAAATCCAAAACTACACATCCTGAAGGGGATTGCGAGGTTTAGCAAACGCTCGCTAGTCTCTAAGTCCTCAGAGGAAAAATGATTAACACTCTTCATTGCTAGAGATGTGTGGATTACAGCTCAGACTTTGGCTTATTTATTTACAGTTTTTAGGTCCCCCAGGAACATATGTTTGATGGTTTGAAATCTTTGTGTCTCCCCTAGTGAAAATGGCAGCAAAAGTGCTTTATAAACATCAAATTATTAAAAAAAGAGTCAAAATTAATAAAATGATGCAATAAATACTGCTAACATCTGACAAATATTATCCCACGGTCAGTGAATATTTCCTTAAGTTTCTCAGTGAATTAAAGCCCCAGAGACCAGAACTGCAAATGCAATGTTTTTATTTGGGTAACTTTCCAGCAAAATAAATACAGATTGGTTTATAAAGAGTTGCTGTGAAACACAAGATCTGGAAAGGATTTTAAATGCTAAGCACATTTTGCTGTCTATCTGAAACAATATTTCTGACATGCATGAAATCCTAAGAAAGGGAGGAACTTTACTAAAATGGGACTCTGATAGTTTTGAAAACAAGAAAGATAAAAACCAATTAAATCTACATGTGAGAATTCAAAGCTTTTATTGGTGTATTCTTTTATTTATATAAGGAACAACAAACTAATCATTAAGCTGGTCCAAACCTGAAAACTAGCCTTGGAATCAGAAAATCCAAAATTATTCATGTTTTTTTCCTAATTAAAAATGTTATTTTATTTCTATTATTCACAATGCAATTTATGTTCTTTATAATCTTGTAACAGTCACACAGACCCTCCACATCTCAGTTTCATGACTGTGAACATGCTCAAAAAATTAGTCCAGAAAAGTATTGTGCAGATGAATCAAAAAAATACTGTGACATTATCAGAGTACAGTAAAAAGAATGGGATATAAACATGCTAAATGTTTATGATTAAATTAAAAAGGGTTTGTCTTCTCAGTCACACTAGCATGTAAATTGGCATGTCTTGAAACAGCACAAAATGGACCCAGAAGAATCTCAATTTATCAGATTGACACTTTTCCTCTATCAATTTTCAAGAACAAGAAAAAACTGTAATCACTTAAGAAACACACCATGGCCAGGACATCTAGCTGGGCCTTGCTCTCAGTTCCACAATTTCCCATTAGCATTACCGTCTCTGCCAAAGAGAGAAAAATAAATGGAGTTGCTCAACTTTGCTTTGTCACTGTTGCATGACTTGAGGAGTATTTCAGCAGGGAATGCTGGGGCTTCCACAGCAGGGTCATCAGCTGCAATGAATCACCTCAGCTCGACTGAGGAGCTGGCATTTCATCTAGACCAAAGAGATGGATTCAAAGCCAAGGAGGAAGATTCCATTTTTACAGCAGATCAGGGGTGATGACACTTTAATGGTTATTTGAATTATGCAGCATATCACCTACTCACTCTGATGATGTATTGCACTGTAAGTGTTAATTTGCATGCACCTAGGGCTGAGTGTCCAGCATTTACAAATAGTTTGTGATAAACATGATAGATCGTGAATGAAGCTCAAATACATGAACTAATTCAAAATGGCAATGTGTTCTGGCCCTTTTGTGAGCAAGATGTTTTCTCTGTGTAAAGAAAATCAAATAAAAAGAGCACTGATAGGAATATGTTGAGATACATGCTTTGGTTCATATGGCAAAGGATTTTTTGAAGTTTATTAAAATGCCTTATTCTCTAGTTCAATTAAATTACAAATTTAAGACAAAAATGTAGAGCCTAATATTGTGTATTTCATTACAGGTCTATGCTCTTGGATTTATTCATGTACTTTCTTAAGGAAATAAGGCTCAGGCAATTGTTTTGCCTACTCACCTCCTCCTTCATCATCCCTTATGCCTTCATGATTGTTGAAGCCTTCAGGCAATTTCAGTGAAAGGTGATGGTGGAGCAGAGGTGTCACAGATAGAATGGCCCTGAAAGCCGCATGAAAATCAGCCGCTGGGAAAAGGTGAGAAAGCATGTCCTGTTGGAGAGCCCTGAAGGTGGAATTCAGCCTGGGCCATCTGGCCAGCCAGCACTTGAATGAAATCAGCTTATTCATACCTGGAACCGCATAAGGCTGTGGGGCAGCTGAAGGTGTTGCTGCGGGTGATGGAAGCAGTAGGAGGAGTTTGAGACATTGAAAGGAATTATCAAACATTTTCTAAGCTGTAGAACTTGTCCAAAATACAGCTGTGTTTGCATTGGAAGGTTGATATTTCATGGTTTGGAATAGTTTCATTCCAAAAATGGGAAAATTTAGAAGCCTGAGGGATGTATCCTTTACTTGCTTAAGATGTGCCTAAAGACAGTGTAATGTGTCCCTAAAGTCTGAAATAAGATGTCTGTTATCTATGTTAATTACACTTTTAATTTTTGTTTGCATGGCAGAAAAAAAAAAAGGTTTATTCCAAATGATCTATAAATATATAAAATCAATGGTTTGAGTTTGATGAATTTGATCAGGACCAACCACAGCTGGTTGGTCAAGATGGCAAAAAGATACCCACAATTATTCTTATTATGCTGCAGCCAAACCAGGCTGGGCTTGGTGTTTGGGGAAAAAAGGGAAGCAATGACAAATACTGCCCTGAAAGTGAGATGAGAAAATTAAAAGGGAATGTCCTAATGAAAGAATTGTAGCTGATCAATATTTTATAGAGGTACAATTATTCTGTTCCTTGTTCATCTGCTTGCACAGCGAAGACTGTATCGCTAGAGACACTCCAGGGTAGTTAGGAACTGCATGGGATGGAAGTTTCTGATAAATAATGTATAAATAGAAGTGGGATTCTTAACTATCTCCACCCTAGAGTGAACATACTCATATAATACAGCTCATTTTTGCCATCAGTGAGAAGACTATTTACAAAAAATGTACATGTACTGAACAGCTCTATAGAGCTGGATGAACAAGAGGTGCCTCAGGTTTTATGAAGAATGCTGAAAAAACCCCCTTGCTTTCAGTATGCAGTCATCTCTATTAGCTGGGTATCTTAGGGTAGAGTAAACCAGAATATTGAATATAGGTGCTTATGTGGGAAAGAATTCTCTGAGACGTATCTAAACATGAGGCAAAGGTTATTGCTGGCAATCAGTGTCCCCAAATTCATGGTGACGTGTTCAGCTGCAAACACAAACTGTTTTCATGAACAGTCCCGTGGCATCACTTGTGGATTTGCATTGCCAATAGTGGGAGCATTGCCTGGTACACATGAAACCATGAAAGGGGAAGCCCAAATGCAGAAGCATGTTAAATGCCTGTATGTCAGTGTCAGTTGGATAACCTTAGATTAGTCTATTGGCCTGCAGATTTTACAAAAGTGAATTACAGTGACTGCAGCTGTCAGGAGCAGCTGAGCTGGTGCAGCGCATGGCTCAGCTGTAAGGATAAACAAGGGCACACTACATTCAGCAGTGTTCCGGGGAAATGTTGTTAGACCAGGAGAGCCACTGTAAAAATAGAGAATTGTAGTCACTCTGTTGAAATAAATATTTAAGAATTTGCTGAAAGGGTTAATAGCCACTAAAGCCAGAGAGTTGATTTAATTGATGACAACAATCAAGTGCTTTTCATCTTGGTGGCCCATTAACAATGGCCGTTTATTTAGCCTTTGTGCTTGAGTGTGGCCCAATGCGACCTGAATTGAAGAGTCTTTCATTTGTGTTGCAAAGCAGTCAAGGCCCTGTGGTGGGGCTAAGGGTGGCATTACAACAAGGAGGTTTTGCAAGTAATTGGAACAGTGTGTGTTAGGGGCGTGGGGAAGAGCAAAGAAGATACTGGTGGAGAGCTTAAATTTAGCTGCATTTCTGTGCAGTTTGAGGATGTAAAATCGATGCGTGTCTTGTTAATATTTGTATGTGAATTAGGACGCAGTACCTGGCTTCTCTGCACCCACAAGTGATGCACTGGCGCTGCTTCTATTTGTTTTAGTCTTCTTATGTGAATTGCACTAGGCAGATTCCTAGCAAAGTGATTGTGGTGCCCTGTGTTGCCTACAGACCGAACGCACAAGGCAGGCAAAGAACAGGGTGGATGTTTGACACAGTTTGCAAACGGGAAGTAAGGCACAGGGTAATTCAGCGACTTGCTCACCCTCTCACCCACATGCTGTGGTACATCTGGTTTTGAAGAAAGATCTCCCAAGGCTCAAGTTAACCAGAAAAAAAAAAAATTGTTCAAATTCTCCTGACCATGTCAAAGTAATAATGATTTCAGCCTAAACATGTCTGTCTCTTTCACCTTAACCAGTGCAAAGACCCCAGATGGTGCAGCATTCGGCTATGTTCCTGAAGTGAGATGGTTTAAACATATTTCCCTCCTATTCTGCATTGCATTTGACTTTTTCTGCCTTAGGGTAGAACTCCTATTGTCTAAGTTAATCTGTAAAGCACAAATGAGATTTCTCTTCCAACAGTCTTAAAGTCAGTGCATAACTAAGGGACTGGGCTCAATTGACTTGCCCTCAACTTCCTCTGACATGGCACTATATACAGTGCTTCTCAGGCTTTTGCAGCAACAGCCCAACTGTGTTTTAATCATATTTTAATCACTTCTGACCAATCAGAGAATATCCGTGATAAAGATGCAAAAAAAAAAAAAAAAAAAAAGGGAAAAGAAAACGGTAGAATTTAATATTATGTCATCAATAGTCAGTGAACTCTGGCCATAGCCAAAATTATGGATTGCTGTGTTCCGTAACATTCACAAAGCCACAGTATCCACATTTGTCCTGGTGCAGTTTGTAGGAAGTCAGCTTTTTACTCTGCTGAGTAGCTACATGCTTGCAGAACACACACTTCAGTCTTTACCTTCCTTCTTAATCCTATACTTTGTGTGGTGCATAAATGGGGGAAGCATTTTTAACCTTGTGAGTATTTAGTTATGATGGCAGGAGTTAGTACCACCACTCAGCACAAACAGTTTCATTTTAAAAGTGTTTATTTGCCCTTGCAATGAACATAAAAGAAGCAACTAAACCCAAACATTTCCATTAGTATGAAAAGTTAAGACATTAGTAATTTGGTTTAAAGCTTCTTCTGCAATGCCATCCTGTCTGTATTGCACAACTTGCATTCATATTACTAAGCTGGCTGAATAATCAACATATTAAAAAGGCAAAAGCAGAGATTGCCTTGAGTGATGCTAAATTTGATTTTTTTTGCCCAATAATTCTTCATTGATTCCTTCTTAATGTAGTAAACACCTTAAATATAATTTTAAAAAATGAAAAAAGTACTGTAACTGAGGTTCATGTAAATGATTCCAGTAAAATAATTACATTTTCTAACCTCATTTTAATAAAAACCGAGTGTTATTTGCAAATTTTCATTAATCATCAGTGGGATCAGTACTCTGTAAATGTTTGCAGTATTAAGTTGCAGACTTATTTTTTAAATTCAATGATAAATATTAAACTATCTATTTTGAACTTCTGTAATGTCATCTTTGCAGATATTCCAATGGAAATAGATCTTTAATTAGAAAATATTCTGGTTGAAAATGGAACCAAATTGGTTTAATCTTTACATTAACAGTGAAACCTGTTTGGGGATGAGATTAAGCTTTAGAGCAAGAGACCTCGTTTGAGAAAGTTCTAAGTCTCTGCAAGGACAGACTAGAAAGGAATATGGAGACCAGCTTTAGCTGTTGCAGTTGAAATCAAATACTCTCTCAGCCAGATTTCTTCTTTCATCACTTTCAGGAGCCGTTGTGGCAGAGTGCATTGCTGCTCCTCTTGCTGGCAGCCATCAGCCATTCTCAGTAACTTGACACAACTAAGCTGGAGACTGTTGCAGTTGTAAAGGCTGGAATGATATAGGCTGCATTTCTTTTCTCCTCCTTTCCTAAAGATTTTTTTCTTCTGGATGCTTCTCTCCTTATTCAGGATTGCACAATGTACTTGTGACAACCACAGTTGCTGTTTACTTGAAGATGGATTCTAGAAAAACACTCATCTATTTCCAGATGGCCTCAGTATATGTTTTCTTCCAGATCTCATTCTTTCCTTCTCCTCAGGAAAATCCCCACAAAATGCATTCATCAGTTACCAGTCTTTATTTCTTCTTCTTGCTTGTTCTGTTTTTCTCAGAAGGAAACTAAGTGTACTAGCACCAATAACCTGTCAGCGTATGAGAGGCCAGCACCACATTCTTTGTAGTTCAACCAAGAACTTCAGACCACAATTTGGCAGTTCTCGAAGCAGTCTATAACAGTATCCTCACGTATTTGGGCTGTAGCAACACATTTCCCCATGAAGCTCTGAAACTTCATTTCTGCTATGCTCTGACCATGCACTACCCTGGAGCCATATTACCTCGTATGCTTTAGAGATAATTGCAGCCTGTATGCTTTTTCCACTGCGTAAACGCCAGTAAACAGAAGACAGCTGATTTTGGCCATGGCCATTTCAGCTTTTCCAGATACACATTCTTAACCCTCTCAAATACCTGATATTTCTGTTCTCCTCAACTTTTCTCTAACTTTAATCTTGTCCCTCCCACAGAAAATTACTACTGTGGGCACAAAAACATTACTGACTAGCATGCTTTCTGTGTTCATCCTTCTTTTCAAAGTAATTCTAGCTGTGAGTCAACAAAAAAAAAGAACAATCAAAAGCACAAAAACAAACACCCCCCCCCCCCCAAACAAAACCCCCCAAACATAACCAAAACTCAAAAGCTCCTATGCCTTTCCTGAAGAAAAAGCCTTCTAAAGATACAACTAGTTTCCTAATCGGCGTGCATCATAAAGCGCTTACAACCCTCTTTCCTGGCAGAAAAACTTTTAAAGTGATCTTAATGGCTGGCCAGGAGAGCTGCAATGTCATTTGCGTAATTGTCCTCTGCTCAGCTGGAAACTGGAAGAATATCTGCAGTTACCTCTCATTGCTCAGCCTGCACCATGGATTCATGGCTGCACAAAGGCTGCCTTTGCTACGGCACTGGGATGCTTGTACATCCTTAAGGTTTTTAATCTTTCTTTCCACTATTATCACATTTCGCTTGGCTGATGCTAATAGACTCGGGAGTTTTGGTGGACCTTACATATATGTTTTATTAATCAAACAGTGCTGCAAGACAAAAATGATTGTGATCAGTGTTATAAAGAAATGGCATCTGCTTAATGCTCTGAGGATCAGTTTATCTCTGGGTTGAAAAGATTTGTCAGAAGTAAACCACTGTATTAAGTGAGTTTTTAACCAGCAACAGTGGATGTCAGTCCCTACTTCTATTATTTGTGAAATTAGCTTTCAGAGAGAAAATACTCAAGTGAAAAAAATACAACTACTATTGACTAGAACAGGAATGTTTCCTGTTTGAAAATGAAATGTACTCAGCACCGCTGGCTAAAGTACAAATTTGAGAATGTGCAATGGGGCCAGACAGAGAATTTGGTTTGGTTTTGTGGCTGCTGCTCTGTGAACTGATCTTAGCACTGCAGTCTCTTCTGCTCCCAGCAGATAAATGGACCCTGCCTGTATCGCCAGGCAGAACCGAAGCCAGATTTGGGTTTCCAAAACCGTACCCAATTCTCCTTTCCATCCTGCGCCCCGCAGCACCGCTCGACAGCGAGATGCACAAAGAGCGAAGGCGATAACAAAGCATAACCCGGCTAATTAGGTCAGAGCCGCGCCGGGCGCGATGCGGCCACTGCAGCCCTTCTGCTGCTCCTGCAGACCGCGGGGAGCCGCCGCTCCGCTCCCGCTC
>VXBX01006869.1:645999-696694 GCA_013400415.1 Scytalopus superciliaris
CCGCGGGTCGGAGCGCCGCGGGCCCCGCTTGGCCCGGCGCAGCCCTGGGACGCGGGGCCGGAGCCCGAGTTGGGCCGGCGGGGCTGCCATGGCCGCGCTGCAGCCGCCCCGGGGCGGGCGTGCTGTGGCATCCCCAGCGGCGCTCACTGGGGCGGGGGGAACGCTGTGATGCCACTTCGGTGCGGGCACCGGGGCAGCTGCGCGACTCGGGTGGATACTCATTGTCTGTGGAGTTGGACCTTTGTGAGCTCCCACCTCGCAGTTTTCAAACTGGATTAAAAAAACGCATTAAAGGTCCAGCGTCTGATGGTTAACGTTGTACGGTGGCGGCTGTGTGCGGGCGTATTGATGTTAGCAGTTCTCGTGGTGGTGGATCTCCACCTTTTTTCCCTTTCTCCTTCAAGTCTGTAAGGGCAGCCAGCCCCACTGCTCTAGAAGCATCATGCTGCAAACTGGCAGATGCAGCGGTGGTTGCATCAGCTGTCTGGAACATTTAGCATAAGCCTTTCCAACCACCAGTGTCACTCCTCACAAATCAAAACAGACCCATATGAGGCTTCAATGTGTGAACTTTTTTTAGAGGTTATAACCGCGGTGTGGGGTTTGGTTGTGATTTCCTCCCCCCCCCCCTCGTTAAAGCGTCTTGCCTTTTTGGCAATGACAGGACAAGAATTCCCTTCCCTTTATCTGCACACTTGATAGGCTCTTCTTTTTATTGTTTGTGTTACTGTATTGTGAAATGTATTTTATACTGCTTGGCTGAAAAATAAATTCAGTTTGACAGTCATGAGACATTTTACAAGGCAGCAGTGAGGGGGCTTTGAAATATGCTTTCATATATACAGAAATTGATAGAAATACGATGAAGGTCTTTAGGTGATTTGAAATTACTAATCTCTTAAATGTATAATTGACATCAGGCTAACTAGTACAGACTATGGCCATTTAAAGATTGTGCTGCAGAGTAATCACTTCAGTACTATTTACATGTATTTTTTTGAATGCATTATTTTGAAGAAAGGTAGAATACCTAAAGGACAGCCTTTTGCATCACTTAGCTGTATGACTATATAAATATTCTTAAATGAAACAAATGTCTTTATTCAGAAACTTTTACCTTCATGGTTTTGTGTGGCAAATAGCAAGTTACAAACCAAGTACATAACATGGAATATANGGAGATAAACTGCAATAGCTTACAGCAGTTAGTAGAGAATGATCCTAGAAATCCATGAACCTGTGAGAAAGCATGATGGACCATCTTTTGAAAATGTTTCCTGTACAGATAATTTAATATTGATTTGTATTACAGTCAATGACATCTTCAAAGCGTCTTGTAGTCTTTGCTATAAAATTATACAGCCTGAAATTACATTGCTCTGCTTCAGCAGACAGAACACACAGCCATTTGACCTACACACGTGAAATGGAATATCTGTATCCAGTGAAAGTTTCCTGGTTTTAGAGATCTTGATTTTATAAAAGAAATTAAAAAAAAAAAGGTGTCTTTGGTGTAGATAAAAGGACCCGTAACTATAAGTTTTGATATTCAAGTGTGCAGAATCCAGTAATATAAGCAATCTTCTCACTATGGAGCCTCTCTGAACATGTAGATATATTAATTTAATTCATAATTTTCAGCTGTTTTATTCTTTGGTCCCTAAAACAGCCTGTTGTCCACTACATGAACTATATCAGTAATTCTGAAGAAATCTTTGGTTTTTGTTAAAGACATAGATTAATAGAATTGAATAGCCTTTGCAGAATGAATGATGGGTAATGGTACATGATTATACTGGGGGAGGCAGGAGATTTTGAAACTAGAAGTTTTGCTTCTCATCTTATAATCTGCTGACTAATAAACTGCAAATCAATAATTAGGAGGTGACAGGAATTGCCTGAAGATGGATTTTTCTGTGGAGAGCTCAAAAATACTCATTAGAAATCACATACATTCCTAATGACTCTTTAGGTTAAAATGTTGATATGGTCCACTATTTTAATTGCTACAAATATGTTGTAGATTATAAAAACAGATTTTGTATTTGACTGTTATGATCTTCACAGTCTTATTCATGAAGTATTCAAGCTGGTTCAGTGATATATTCTGGGAGGAAATATAAACATTTGCTGTGATTCAGCACCTCCCTCCCCCTAGTCTTAGGGAGCTCAGCATCAAAAGAGATTAGTGAAAGCATGGACTTAAATGAAATGAACAAAATTAACATTGGAAGAAGGTGCAAGGCTTTTAATATGAAAATCATTCTGGCAATGAAAATAGTTTGAAATGGCTTTAAGTTGAAGCTTGTAAACCCTTCATTTTTGGAACTGCCACAATTTTTATTCTGGCAAATGATATGTTTGACATATCTCTAAAATTTTTGCATTTTTTAATGAATGTATGTTTTAGGACAGTTCCCATATTGCAGCATTTTATGGCTTGTCAGCATCAAAAATATTTTCTAAGTTCAGTGAATGTTTCTGATGGTTTAGGTACTTTCTTTAACAATATTTCTATAACATTGCTTTTCAAATTTCAACTCAGTGATTTTTAATTTCCATACTTAATGTTTTACTTTCAAGTAAGAGATTCCGTATTTCAACATTTTTGAAAATTATATTCATTAGGATTGTATGTGTTTTACTAATGCTTAAAGGCCTGTCTGCCCAGGAGTAAAACCTGATTGTGCTAGGCAGAGTATTGTAAAGTTTAACTAGACAAGGTACATAAACAAATACAAATGTATATAGACATCTGTAGGCCACAATTTGTTTGTTTTGGTCTAGTAAGAAGTAAAAGTGAATCTATGTTTTGTTTTCCTTTACCAAAATATCAAGTGGAATTCAGGGTCATGAGGCACACAACAGTTTACAAATACATGGTGATAACTAGCTGTATTACTGTTTTTTCCTTGGAGAATAATGTGACAATATGGCTAATTTCACTAGCAGGCTTCTCTATCATAAAGGAAAGTTCTTTGTGTAAGAGAGAGTTAGTAGAAGATAGTGACATTTCCTATAGATAGCACGGTCCAAGCTTATAATACTTACGTGATACTTGAATTCTATTTGTTTTGTATGGCATGAGGTAACAACAACACAGAAGACATAAAATCCTGGAATCTTGCTAAATTACCTTAGAGTGAGCTTTGAACTTTAGGATTTGGTAGCTGCAAAACTGGTGCCCTGGCAGCTCTGAGTAGTGCTAGTATTTCTGGAAGTTTGTGTAGGTTTGTAGGCAGGACTGTAGATTGATACAAAGTGTAGCGAGCAGGCAGATTCTGCAACATCAAAAACTGGTTTTCAGGCTGTTGAGAGAAACTTTAAATTGGGAACACTTCATTTTTATCCAAACCTGTTGATGGCAGAGTAAGAAGGAAATCAGTTAACAGAGAACTTCCCATAGTATTAAACAAAACAGATATGAAAGTTTCTTATTAGGAGACACTGGATGAGCTGCAGTTTAGTGTCAGTGTATGAAGTTAATCAACTGATGTAGAACTTCTGCTTTAGATGCTTCTAAAGCAGAGGAGCTAGGACCTGCTGATTGTTTGCTACTAATGTATACCTTGGCCCTGCCTTGTGTACCAAGCACAGGCCTGTCACCCTTTAAAAAGTTTTACTCACATATGAGCTGATTTTAATCAGCATAAATTCTAATTATGTGTGCACTATGACTTCAAAATCTGTACATAGTAAAAGACAAGTTTACAATAAAATAGTACACGTGTTTACAAGGTTGAATAGAAATAATTTGCAAACTATGTATTCTTGGAACTTATGTTAATTGACCATAATTGTAATCGCTCTGGTTCTTAACTGGGCTTAGAAATTCATTAAAAAAAGAAAAAAATCACAGGTTAGCGGCAGGCAAATTTTTTGTCTTCACACAGTTACCTGATCCTGTTAGCCTTCTCAGCCTCTTGAATGTGTTCTCTCCCATTCCGGCCAGGCTGGGATTTTATTGTGCAACTACCCAAAGAATTCCTTCAAAAAAATTTTCTATATTGTGAAAGGGAAAGAACTGTAAAATTTACCCATTTTAAGAGAAACTTGAGAGTTCTGGTGGTAAGGTAATCCCTCCATCTGTATAGAATCATCTTAGGGGATAGGAGAAATGAAGAGTGTTACCTAGAAAGAGCATTTTCTCTTCTTCCAAACATCCCACTCCAAAACTGGAATGGTCTGTTTACCTCCATCCATCAGACAGACCAGTAACTTCTTGTCACTGGTCACAATAATTGTTCTATATAGTTATTCCAGCTAGGTGGTGTTGTGAGTGACATCTCTATCCTTGTCCCAGTTACAGCTACTTTTAAAATTTGGTTCAGGTGGCTTGCTATGAACTAGAAATATGCCCTCCAGAAAATATTTCTAGAAATTCTTGCTAGAATAATTCTTATGTATGCAAAAGCCTTTCTAGAAATGGGTTGAGCAAATTTCATAAAAAGCTCTGCAACTGTCTGTTCTCCTTGCATGGAATGACTCCAGTTTTGAGTCACTCTGTTGCAGAGCCTTCTTCAGAAGTAACATTAGATTAGCGACCTGGGCAAATATGCACTTGAGGCAGGATGTAACCAGGCATATTGTTAATAATAGTGACTTCAGGAACGCTTACACCTAGATATTCCATACTGGGAGCACTGTGCTGTTTGGTGGTGTCAAGAAGGATGTATATTAATATATAATGTATTTTAATGTACATAATTTTAACTCTCTAAATAACTCAATAAAGAAACATGAAAAGTAGAAACACTTCACAACATCATCATATTGAAGACTGGCTTTACTGAAGTCAAACATTGAGTTTTGCCTTTGTTTTCAGATAAGCAACATTTACTAGAACCTTGGTTTAGCTTGTGTTATGCTGACCATGCTTAATTTGGGGGTGATCTGCAATGATGTGATGGTCATAATTTTCACTGCAGAGGAGCAAAAGTTAGAGAATGGAACATACAGATTGTGTGATCGAGGCTGGAATCAAGAAGTAGCAGCAATGGCATCCACAATGTGTTCATTTTGTATTTTAAAAAGAGTTTTTAAAAAGCCACAACTTTCCTCCCTTAATCCGACCTCCACAGAGAGAGGACTGGTATAAATGTACATGCACTAGAGGCTGATTTGCAAATGACTGAGTAAAAAATATTTCCTCCACTGAATTCATCGTAGAAATTACAGGTTTTTATTATCTTTGTAGTTTCTACAAGTTTGAGACTAAACTCATCCCTTAGAGTGCACTGTGCTTGGGGCTTAATTTGATACTCTGTGATTGGCCTCATTTAACAAATGTCAACAAAATCTTGGTCCCTCTCCTTGATTTTGTAGTAACTTCACTGCAGACATATGAGCAGATCCTGAGTGTGATGGTCTTATGGGAGTGACTTTTACAGAAAAATGATAAACCAATATATGACTTGAAATAGACTTGAAACATTTATTCAGTGCTTTTTTCCTTTTGTGTTTGATTGTTTGCCCCCCCAGGCACCCAGTTTGTTCCAAAGCTGTGCCTGTGAAGTTTATATCCAGTAGGTAGGCAACAGCTGTAAGAGACAAGAATTACACAATCTGTCTGGTTTGTACTAGTGTATTTTCTAGCTTTACCTTCAACACAGGATCCCAAGGCACTCATGAAAGGTGTGCAATAACTTTGTAGGGGGAGAAGTTAATTTTCTTTGAATAAACTAGTTCTTTAAAGTATGGGGTTTTTTCAAAACTCAGGTGATACTCTTCATAATGACTGTAGTTTTTTCTCATTCTTTTAAATCAGAGTTGAGCATGCTGTTTAGATTTGTAAACTTATTTATAAAGGGAACCCTATACTTCAAAATACTTGGCTTCTAGTTAGAGTATAAACCTTTAGGTCTCAGTCTAAAGGGTGAAATTTCCTAAGTGCAAATTTCTAAGTTTCCACCTATTGTTGAAGGACCAAAGAAAAGGTAAGCAGAATTCTTGACATTTTCCAATGAAGAATAATACAGTGTAGTAAAGCTTCATTTTCTAAATCTATTATTGTATAAAGCAGTACCTTTAAGAAACATAACTTTTTAAGACATACATGAAAAAACCAACTTGGACACAATTTTTCAGTTGCTTTAAAGTCCAAGCAACAGTTTGAGCTATGAATGTTGATAGTAGCTGCATCACTCTTACTCAGAAAGGTAAATGATGCTACTAATACAGTGCTCCTAATGAAGGGCACTTGATTGTGGTAATAGTTAAGAAGTTTGAACGTAAGTGTAGTAATAAACAGGGGAAATACAGCTTGGTACAAATACATATTTCAATTTCAGTCTTCCATAATCAAGAGTTAGTAACAATGGTTTTAAAAAATAAATTGTTTTTGATTAAATTATGCTTTTGGTTTGAGAAATAGTCCCTTGAAGAGATATATATTATATAAAATTATATACTATTTTTTGTTGTATTGTACAGATTTTTTTGTGACTTTTGCAAAGTAGTGATCACAAGTATTTCTACTGAAAAAACTCCTGCTTTGCTAAAAAAGTAAAAAATATTGGAAAAGTATAATGATAAAAATCTAGTCTGAGTTTAATGCATTTCAGTCAGAACAGAAACAGATTCAGGTCATATTTACTGTGGCTAACAGGTGATAATTATTACCTGACTTTGTGCATCTTGTTAGTCTTCTTCTGTTGAAAATACCAAGATACGCATTTCAATGTAATTTCAGTCAAGTCTAAGCTGAGTTTCGTTACCTCAGAGTTGAGGAAGGCAAAGAGCTTGGACCTGGGTATAACCAGGTACTGTGAGTGGTGGCTTTTGAAGCACTGTGCTCTTGTTCATGGTCTGAGGTCATACGAGCACATTTAGGCTCAATTGCTCTGACTTGATGAAAACATTTCAAAATATATTTAAGCTAAATTTCTGAAATCTCAGCATGCACATAAGGCCTGTGAAAAGTACTTCAGAATCATTCCAGGTAGATAAACAGCTTACTGATACAAAAAGGAACTCAAAAGGTTTGGTGTGACTCTTGTGCATTGAGAGGGAAGTATTGATCTTTTGTACAGAGGTAAAGCGAACTGGCTTCACTTTATGGATTTTACAACAGGTTAAGAACTGAATTCCCTTGCTTGTCTCTTGGCAACACACACTGACACAATTTCTGCAGCAGTTTATAGGCTGTGGTAGTATCTGTGACCTCTTCTATCCCTCAGGCCATAGCTACATAATCACTTTAATTTTACATAACTATGCAGAGCAGCCAAAAAGGGCAATCTTGTCCTCCCCCATTGCTCCAAGCAACCCATTCCTCTCCCTTCCCCTGTGCTGGCACTAGTATTTGTATGATTGAGCTGAATCAAGAAACCAGTTTGGCTGAGAACTAACCCCAAACCCCCCCGCTGCAATACATTTTTACAGTGGAGCAACTAATGAGATACTTAAGAGGTTTGAGATTGGCATGGCTATGGGTGAAGTTGTCTCTGAGCAAAGTATACCCTCTTGGGTCTCACTTTTGTCCAACAAAGTGGTGTTGCATAGCTTTTCTGAATAAAAGGTTTTCTGGGGCTTTGGCCAACAGAGCTCTTAGGTTACCAAAATCTGTGGACGACACATATATGCAGATAACTGTAAACATAATTTTTCTATCTTCTCTTTTACTGTTAAATTGTGTTAGATGTTGGTGCACTAAGTGTTAAACCCCTTTGAGTCTGTCGTTCGTTCTTAGGACCAATGATTGTGGAAATAAGTGTGAAATAATTTGCTGAGAGGGCTTAAGTTAGGTATAGGCCTGGGAGGAAAGAAAGAATCAAACGTAAATGGGACTTCCAGAGGCCTTGTAGCATAGTGTTACATCTAACTTTCCATTTTCAGCACAGTGCAACATTGATATTTTATTTCATTCTGGGGAAAGAGGGGAGAAGGCTGGCACTTAAAATTAGCAGCAGCTGCAGAATTAAGACAAGGGTGTTAGTGACTCATTTGGAAAAGTACTAGCTAAAACATTCTGTCTCCTAGAAAAAACATTAAAGAAGGGTTTATGATACAAATGTTGAATTTCATGAATGGTGTCAGTGACCCTCTGGTTTCTTCTGGGCAGCTTTTCTGGTTAGTGACCATTTGCTTTTGTCAGTGGCACACTACAGTGGGGAAAATACACAGGGACATCTTGGAGGGGGAAACATCCCTCTTAACAGAGTCAAAGACTTCAAAATGCCTCTTACTTCTTTTGACCCAGTCAGTTAGCCAAAGATTCAGAGTCTTATTGTTCGAGGTAGGTGGAAAAAATGGTTATACTTAGTAGTTTCTTTGATGTGTCTGAATTTATTGACAAAGAGTAGTGAAACTCCAGTTTCCCTGAACACAGGGATCTTGAATCATAGAAGCAGTTTCTTTTATTTTCAGTCCCAAATTCCTTTCCCCAATTCACTATTCTCACTACTCAGAACTTTTACTGGACCATATGCTCAGTGCTTATGTTTAGGTTGTTCTCTAATCTTTCCACATCTGTATATCAGTGATTTGCTTTTTCCGTTCTGGGACAAATAATATGTTTCCCTGTTTTACGTCCAGATCCTACAAATATCTTTATTTAGCTTTAAGAAAAAAGGCTAAGGGGGGACCTAATTGCTGTCTAAATGTATCAAATGCGAATTTATAGAAAAAGTGAAGCCAGACATTTCTTGAAAATGCACGGGGATAGGATCACAGGATAATTCAGATCTGAAGGGACTTCAAGAGCTCTCTAATTCAACTTTCTGCCTAAATCAGGGTCATCTGAATCAGACCAGGTTGCTTAGGGCATTGTTTGGTCTGGTCTTTAAAGTCTCCAAGGATGAATATGCACAGCCTCTCTGCACAAGCTGTTCCAATACTAGCTGTTCTCATAGTGGATGTTTTTCCTTATTTCCAGTGTGAACCTCTGTTGTTTTGACGTAGGCTCATTGACTTACCCTCACACCATGCACCAGTGTAAGAACCTGGCCCCTTCTCCTTGATAACCTCCTCAGAATTTTCCATTCTATAAATGGAAAGCTGCTATTAACTCCCACCAAAGCCTTCACTTCTCCAGCCTGAACAAACCCAGTTCCTTCAGCTTTTCACCGAGCATGCGATCCAGCCCTCAGCTGTGTTGACACCCTGCACTGAACTTGCTCTAGCTTATCAGTGTCATTTACTGGGCCCAAAGCCACATGTAGTATTCTAGATGGAGCCTTTCAAATGGGGGGATAGTCACTTTTCCCTCATGGGAATGCAGCCCAGGAGGGACACCTAACTGCCAGAGCGTGCTGCTGGCTTATGCTTGGCTTGCTGTCTGCCACAGCCCCCAGGTCTGCTGCAGCAGAGCTGCTCCTCAGCCAGTCAGCTCCCAACTGACTTAAGGGACTCTTCCTTCATAGGTGCAGAACTTTAGCACTTCGCTATAAAAATGTTCAACACGCCAGTCCCAGGACAGACACTTGTAGTGCTCCGCTTGGTACAGGCATGACACATACACTGCTCTCTCCTTGTCTACACAGGTAGTAGTTTTATCATAGGAAGGAATAGGCAATAAGATGCTGCACAAAGGACACAAGTTGGGATATGAGAAATTTGTAACTCGATATGAAGAAATTTTATTTTTTTTAATATAAGGATGGCCCGGAACCTGAGCAGGTGCTGAGAGACCTTCTGGAATCTCTTGGAGATGGTGAAAGACTCAGCTGGACAAGGTCCTAAGTGACCTGCTCTGCTTTGTACCTGCAGGAGGGCAGTTGGACTGGATGACCTCCAGTCCTTCTTTCCAAACTAGTGTGTGATTCTGTAAGGTAGGCCCTGGTAGCTATCCATCTGCATAAGAGGCTCTAAAGAAACTGTTCCTGTTCCTTCCATGTTCCATCGTTGTAAGCTGTGCTGTGGAATTTGGAAAGGAAAGGTATAGAAGGAAATCCCCTTTTCTGTTTAACAGAACATGCATTATACAAATATGCAAATGGTATTTCAATAATCATAAATCATGCAAATTCCCTTCTCCCATTTTAGCAAATATCTTGTTTAAGCTGCTTAAAATTTAAGGTTTTAGGTTTGTCTATTTGTTTGTTTTTCTCCTGGCAGAACGTTATAATGCTACAAAATGATGCTGTAAATTGTGATAGACTTATATGTGCGTTCTTATACCAAACCACTTCTTTAGGCTGACGTTTCTTGTTCCTGCATCAAATCTGAATGTTTTGATAAATTATTGTCTTGAAACTGGATTAAGATTTAAATAAAACAATAATTAACCCCAAAATAAATCCTGTTTCTTTCCAAGCAGATATTATTCAGAGAACAGCAGAGTACTGAGGAAGGCAGTGTTCTCACTTTCTAGTAGGAAAAAATGGGAAGAATCAGCATGTTCCTATTACTTTTCACTGACAGTTCTGCTATATCTCACATGACTTTTCTTCCAAATTACAGTAAGTTCATCAGCTGCAGAATCTATGGATACATTAAAGGCTTCCAAACCCACCCACCCAGCTTCTTTCGCCTGCTCTGCTTTTATTAGCACTCCTTTCCAGTGTCTTTTATATACTTACTCCTCCAGATTTTCTAAGGATTTTCAGTGGCAGGTATAATAATAGGAACTCACATGTTCCCAAATCCTGAAGTTAATCTTAAAGATGCTGCTTCTACTAGATCTGAAAAAAAATAAAATCACAGCTATGGTTGTCAGCCAGATTGATGATGAAAAAACCATGTAAAACCCACCAAATGTCAGTGGATTTTTACACTGCTTACTAAATAATCTGATCATGGTTGTCCATTAATTCTGAAAATGGGATTTCTTGTTAGGTGCCAGAATATATATTTAGGGACCCAACACTGGATTAAGTTGGTCTTAAGATGACTTTCATGGCCAGAAAGTTGCAAAGGCAGCAGCATTATCGCTCCAAGTCATTAGTACAGAAAAGAAATTGCCCAATTGAACACTATTTTCTTCTTTATCCTGGAGTATTTACCTTGGTGGTGACTGAGCTATCTGAACATATAAAAAAAAAAGCAGACTTTTATAAAAATATGAAATTGGTGCACTGGGGATGTTTTTGCTCTTAGGGATTTCAAGTAATATTCTTGGACTTCAGTTTAGGGCCTGGAACTAGGAAGGAGTGTTACCAAGTACCTAACACTTACATGCTAAGTAGCGCTGCTGCTTTCTGGGAGAAATAGCAAAAGATCGTGGTAAAAATGAAAGAATGACAGAAGTTTGCTTTGCCATGTTGCCCCCAAAAGAGTCAGAAAATCAACTACGCATATTTTATATTTGCTACCCCTTTCCTTCTTTTAAAATGGAAAGTGGGATTCTATGTCAGATGAATAATTGAATAATGAACAAATGAATAATAGATATCTTTTTTTACTCATATGTAGTGTAATGGGTCATTTTCCATGCTTACTTACACTGTATTCAGCTCTGTCAAGGTTAGTGAAAATGGGTCCTTTTTTACTGATATTTGTATGAAATTTCTAAATGTGTATATGCTGAACAATAGAACTCCTGGCATTTCCATGGAACATCTTTTAAGAATAGGAACTTATCTGAGTGTTATCTCCCAAAGCGTAGCCCATCTTTCTCATGGATGGAAATGGTGCTGCTTTTATCATCCAGGGGTGATGCTGCACATCCCAGCCTCTGGAAGCCTTGGAGACAGCAGAAAGAAGGCTTGCTAGTATAAAGAGTTGTATACAAGTTGGAGCAAGTCTGGCTTGCCTAATTACTGGTGGATGTCAGGAGACTGAGCTGGGATTTCTGGGAGTAGAAAGCTGAGAGCCATGTCTGGAAATGACAAACATTTCACAGTTTTAGTGAGAATCTTTTGATAATTGTTACTTGCAGGAGAATATCTGGAAAAGAGGAAAGGAAAGCATGTCTCAGGATACCATTGAGATAATAACAGAGAAGTAGTCTGGGTTCTGTAATTTTATATAATATTAGCTTCACTGAAGCAACAGGCTCCTTTAGAAGAACTACCTGCTGTTAGTCCTTACTCCTACATTGAGACCCAAAGCACCTGGTCCTGAGAGTGGTGGGTTTGAACAGAAGGGAGATGGTTCCATGGGGCTGATCTGGTTTGCTCTCTCTTCCCCCAAGCATTGAGCTTATCTCTGAAAGTGGGTTAAATAGGCTCTTAAAAGCTGGCTATAGACCTGTCTCTTGAGCCTTGTGTTGTCATTTGAGATAGGAAAAGAGTAAAAGGTAACTGAAAAGTACAAAGCCAGATGAAGGGGAAACTAATTTTGAAAGAGGAAAATTGCTGTGGAGGACAGATAAGGGAAAAGAATAAGTGAAAAGAGCAGAGAAGAGTATAAGCCCAATTCAGTGAGGAGTCTGTTGCATGTGTGCCAGAGCATGGCACAAGAAGACAACTCCAGCTGCCAGACATCCATGGGGAGTTGCATCTCCAACAAAAGGAGATTGAAGGCAGTATTCTGCAAGAACTCAGTTTGGGGACTGCTAAAGTTCAGCAAGAATGAAAGGTTATTTTAACAAAAACAATAGATGTTTTGGGGGGAAAGGCAGACCAGACCTCTGGGAAAGACCTTGTTTTATACAGACTGTGAGAGGACAAAAAGTGCTCGTGGGGCAGTTGTGGCAGTCATCTTTGCCTCTTAACTGCTGCAGCCCTGTTGTGATACTGTATATAGTTACAGAGGTAAACTTCTCAAAACTGAAGTTTGCCATTTCTTTTTACTTCTTGTAGATTATACATCTGTTTTCTTACTACACTGAAACTAGAGTAAGTTCAAGAACTTCCTGAACAGACTCTCAAGCGACATGGTGATGTTGCAATTTTTTAAAAATATTTTATATGTTCAGAAATTCACTTATCCTGATAGGTCTGGCATGAATCTGAATTCAAGAAGATATACAGAATAGTGAAGACTAAATGGAATTAGTATCCACTTAGCAGCCAGAATATCACTATAGTGTATGACACACTGCTCCTGGCAGAAGTGGCTAAACAGAAAAGAAACCCAGAAGGCACCCATCTCTATTTAAAAAAATCTGAACAGTATGCATGGGAAATAGAGCTCAGTTGAAATGATACAGTATATCAGCTAGAATTAGAGTTTATAGTAACATCTTTCCACGTCTTTCAACTTCACAGATAGAAGTACATGCTTTTTACCTTAAACTTTTAATTGTTCATTTGTGCTGTTTGTACTATGCCAGAACCCTTATGTGTCCAAAAATGCTGCTCTGGTCATGTGTCAGTCTGCTCAGAGGATAAAGTCCATCCTTACTAGCCTGAGTGGATTCTGTGTTTGGACTAGAAATAAGATTCCAGCCTACTTTGGTAAGCAGAGAGGTGTGCTTTCTGTTTCAATCAGCATCGCTTGGAGGGCAAAGCAAGACCAAAAGCAGGTTAGAAGTTCCCAAGTCATCACCACAGAATAGCATTTGCAGTGCCTATAACTGAGATAGGATGATCTGTATATTTTAATTCATATCTTTTGTGAAATGTCTGGAGTCACTCTCAACTGTGCTATGGCCTTTGGAGATGGTGGAGATCATGATATTCCAAGGGAATAGCACAGAGTTTGTATTTTTCTATCACAGTCTATCCTTGTGGAGTAACACAGCCCAAAAAAGGGCTTCAGTTTTATGGAGAAGAGGTCACAAATAATGCATAGTGATTTTGCACTTTGAATATGCTGTCCTGAAGCCATAACTACATCCAAACAAGATATTTTTTATGTTGTTCATCTTTAATGTCTCAGTGTTGTAGCTTTTGGTTTTCTTTTTTTTTTTNTGTGATTTAAGTCCACAAAATTATAAAATCCCAAAGTTGTGCACATATAGTTTCATCCTGCATCTCCCTTGTGTGCAGTGATCCTCTGAAAATGGTACTTGGCATCTAGTTCCTTCATTCTGACAGCAGGGATCCTTGAGAGGTAACTGCTGTGCAAGCACTGGGCACAATACTAGCACAGTGAGCGCTGGTGGAAGGCCAGGTATAAGGAGTTATTAGGTATTCCAGAACAATTATCCCCAAACAGTTTCAAGTGAGCAGAGCTTTCTTCTTGAAAAAGAATAACATTGTCCAAAACAACTTAATCCACATTCAAAGGCAGCTGAGCAAGAAAAAGCATTCTTACTTTGCAAGGTGATTGCCTTGTCATGGTTACTTGTAGATGTTGTTACATTTAAATCTGTTAATGCATGCACGAGGCTTCTGTTCCTGCTTCTTTCCAGGATGGAGCCTTAAAGGTTTGATGATACTAATGTGAACATACTGGAGTGTTAGGGAGTAAAAGCTGTCAGCGGTGCAGAATATTGATGCTAACAAGATTTAGAGCTTGTCTGCACTTAAAAATATAATGGGATTTATAAGGAAATACTTTTCTGGAATTACTGAGCATGTGAAATTCCAATATAGATGTTCACATATCTACACACTCCTATCCAGGTTATTTCATAGTAGTTCTGGTAATTTTCCAAACATAGGCAAGAGTGAGTTAAGCTGACTCAATGTACGAAACTCATGTCACCTAAAACTCTATTAATGGTATTGTCCACTAATTAATAATTTTAATAGTTTTAATTATGCCACTAAATCCAGTCATACCAGAAGTAAATAAATGCACAATGAATATTTATTCACTTCACTAAGTGAGCATTTTGCCTGCCTGCAATGTTGAGAACTGGGCTGCAGAGCCCTTAGCAGAACACAGATGAGATTTCTCTGCATTCTTTTTGATGTCTCCTTTCTTGAGAATTATAAGTACTGAAATTATACAGGTATCTTGGATTTAATTGTAAATTTAAAGGTTTCTAGGATGCGCAGTAGTGCAAAACACAAATGATTACATGAATGTATCATAATGATATTAACACATTTACTTAAATAGTAGGAGTTTTATAAGTAAAAAGTTATGTTACATGGAAGAATGAATATGAAGTTGCTGAGCTTTATAAAAACCACATTTGCAACAATGTATACATAGACATGTTTAATTTAATTACGTTAAGTGTTGGCATGAGAGACCAACTCAGCTCAGTTGTAGCCCTTCAATTAAAACTGGAGGGAAATGGAGTCAAATAAGTGATGCTGAGTAGAATTTGAGGCTAAATACAGGAAAACCCCTCAGTTTGCAGTGTGCAGCATGTTCTACTTTTGTGACTCTTACAGACTTCAAAGAGAATTGTACATTTGCATCCCAGGGCAGAAATTGGCCATGTGTTTGGAAGCATGAAATCTCTCAAGGTAATACTTCATAACTATGGAATGTATCCCAGGACTGATATGTAGCTAAGAACTGAGAATCAAATTACACTTTAGAAATACTTGAAATTAAATATTTTTCTGGTTAAAGGGAGCATTATTCTGGGTAAACAATATATGTTTTCTTTTCCTAGAGGTGCACTGGAGCATAAATATCTTATGTTTGTATTTCCTGGTCTTTACTGGATTTTAGTAAAATTCCTTTAAGAGAAAAAGGTGGTTTTTTTTTTTTTTTCGAGTTCGTTTATTAGTGTTTTATTTTTGATTCTTGAAGTATCTGTTTTTAATTTCTTTTCACATTCTTCTTTTTTTGTCACTCCAGTTAGTTTCAAATTTCTGATTTTAAATGATTTCTGAACATACAGACTTGCTTCAAGAAGGAGAGGAGCAAATATCCCTAAATTCTTTTTGGTGTCTGCACAGAAGCGTTCACTATAGTGCTCTCAATGGTCTTTTATTAGGAAAAGAAGTTATCAAGAACAAAAAATGGATCTATGAACTTTGTCATCCATATTAGTGCGTTTGAGATGGACAATAATTTCCTGATTATCATTCTCAGAGTTGCTCAGACTCCTGCAGGTGCAAACGAGCTGTTTTGTCCCTCCAGTGGATGTACCTTCTGTAGTGTCAACACCACTCACTTTTCCTGAATCCATTCCCAGTACAAGCCAAAGCCCCACATTGGTCAGGTTTAGTGAAGGGTATTGGACCCCATCTATCTCGTTTCTTCCCTTTATACTCCTGCTGACCTGAAGTGTTCTTGTGCCAGGGAAGATGATGATCATGATTTCGGCTAAACAGCTCTCATAGCTGGGGAGATCCTTCTCTGTTGACTTTGACTGATGTAAGGAATTGCTGAGGATCCAGCCAAACCTGCAGAGAGCCAATTCTTGTGAGAAATAGAAAGGGATGTTTATTTGAAATAAAACAAATAATAAAGGAAAAGCATATTTTCTTATATTTATTATTTTACTTGATGTTCTGTTCATATGAGCCCAGGTGGTCAGGAGGATTGTCTCTGGAAGTTGGGTTTGGGCAGACTGGAAGGTACTTGGCAAGTGGTACAGCTTGTTGGTTATTACTCTTTATATCCTTGAAGCACCCTGGAAGGCCTCTACACAGGTCAGGCATCCATTGAGATAATCCCTGGGTTTGAGATAGACTACTGCTTTTTAAAAAAACTCTGTTGCATTCTGTGAGTTCAATATCCTGTGACTAATGGGTACTATTAGGGAAATCTCAAATGTTAGGGAGATAATGTCAGGCTCATCCAAGACCTGATAAAGAACAAAGCAACACATTAATCTCATTGTCGAAAGACCTATATATACACTCAGCTGCAACAGAGATCTTATTTTTTACTAATACTTTATTTCTGTCAGCTTTAGCAACCTTGAGCTCTGTGTCACAATTCCTAAAAAGGCTTAATAATGGGACTTATTAATGTGGTTATGAATATTCACATGATTAAAAATTTGAAGTTCTACCTGATCTCTGCTGATCTAGTCTGAAGTGTTTTGCCTGTTTTTACCACAACTCTGAATTTTCTAGATTGTGACAAGAACATCAGTAAAAATCTAGATGTGCTGTACTTCCATAAATTTTTAGCCATATAAATTTGGGGTTTGGAGAAATATTATACTGGTTTTCCTGTTATGTTGCAAAATAAAAGTGATTTACAAAAAAGCACATCATGCCATCCTCATCCCCAAAAAGGGATTTCACATGAAGACTATGCATTTGTATATCTAATGGCCGTTTCTTCAGAGAAATGTCACTGTCCTGCTGAAAATAAAATACAGCAGCACTTACAGAAACTTGGAACACTGCAAATTATGTCCTTTGAGCAATAAATGCACTTTTTTCCTAAATTGAACTAAAGTTTAGGAATGTAGTGTTCTTTGTCTCATAATTGTCTGCCTACACACACTCAGTCTGCACTTCTAAGAACAACTCGCCACTGAAGAAGCACACGTCCTATATTTTTGTTCTCAGATGTATACTTTTGTAGTGAAAGATGTCCTTACATTAACAAAAATAACTTCTTAATGATTATACATTAGAGTTAGTGGTGCCAGTTTTACATTATTATGTGCATACATACTTGTTAGAGCATGACTGATATTTTCAGAGTAACCATACATTTTGTGGAACTTTTGGCTCCATTAAAATACTCAACAACATATTTGTTGAATATGCACTTTTTTCTTACTAATCTAGTATTGCCATTTGTTAGGCTGTGATGAATATGTTCTCCAGGCAAACTAGCAAAAGACAATAGATCAGTTCTCCATCCAGGAAAACACCACAGTGTAAACAGAATATTAGACAAGGGTTTTAGAGGAGAATCAATCAATCTGTAAAAGAAAAAGGTCAGCCTGGTATGATGGGCTTCAGAACAGGTAAATATAAAACTATAAAGAAAAGCAATTGTCATTTAAAGCTAAGTGTAAAAAGCACAAGCTTCATTATCGTGCTGATCTGGATGAACCTTAAACAATGTTTACAGTAAGGTTTGGAGAGTTGCCTAGCACTGGAGTATACACAATTAAACAACATAGCTGAACTTTTCTTTCAAGTCAGCACACTGCTAAAAAGGCCTTCATTGTACTCATATGATAGTCATTCTTGGAACTTACAACATAAACAAGAGGAGAGAACATTGACTTGTAATCCTATCCCATGGTAGCTGACTGCATGGAGAGGCATGACTGCATTTTCACCTGTACAACTTAAGAAGTAAATTATATATACAAAATAATGGCAAGGGCATAGCAAAACCTGAACTCAGTTCTGACAAGTGAATGTGTACCCGAATTTGGGAGTTGCAAGTACGGACTAATATTTAACACATTGCAACATTCATTTTGATTGGTTTTGTGCACCCTTATTTCTGTGACTAATAACCACCTATATACTCATCCTTACTTTGGTATAGTAGCCCACAAAAGACAAACACAAATTACTGAAGGAATAAAGGAAAGTTAAAGCAAGAAGCCAGTTGGTAGCCTTTGAAAGTGGATAATCTGAATTTTAACTGCAGTTTGGCATGTCATTAGTGCCAGAAATATTTGTGTTTCAGAGTTTCACTAGGAGTTTCCAGAATCACCAATATGATTTTATATTTGTTCTAGTTATTTTTAATTTTTATTTTAAAAGCAATTATTTTGGATACCACTTTTGCACGTGTATACATCACAATAGTTCTTGTAGTGCTTGTAACTAATGTTATTTCATTAACTGCCCACTTTCAGTTCCTATAAAGCTGTTTATTTTTATATAGAGATTATATCTGATTGAACATTTTTATGAAAAGCTGTTAATATTAATGGCTGCATGTAAAAATGGAAGTTAATGTAGGATATGAATTTAAATGTGTGGTATGTGACTTGTTTAATATTACAACAATTAACAAGATTGTGTGTAGTTGATGACAGAGCAGAAAGATGGACACTAATTGAGTGGCATATGAAAAATGTTCTGAACTTTCATCAGCATCCAGAAGAGAGTAACAGTTCAAAGCTTATGAACAAATTATAAACATAAATTATAGAATGGGTCAGGTTCAAAGGGACACAGTGGGTCATCTGGCCTGACCTCCTTGCTCAAGCAGGGTCAGGATTGTGTCCAGACAGTTCTTGAATGTCTCCAATGAGGGAGATTCACAACCTCTCTGGGCACCCTGTTCCAGTGCACATTCACCTGCACAATAAAGAAGCTCTTCCTCACGTTCAGGTGGAACTTCCTGAGCATCAATTTCTGCTCGTTGCCTCTGGTTTTATTGCTTGGTATCACTGATTAGGGCCTGACTCCATCCTCTTGACACCCTACCTTCAGATACTTACACATATTGGTGAGGTCCCCTCTCAGTTTTCTCTTCTCGAGGCTCAACAAGCCCAGCTCTCTCAGCCTTTCCTTGCAAGAGAGATGTTCTAGTCCTTTAATCATCTTTATAGCCCTCTGGTGGACCTGCGCCAGGAGCTCCACATCTCTCTCGTACTGAGGACTCCAGAAGTGGACACAGCCCTCCAGGTGAGGCCTTACTAGAGCTGAGTAGAGGGACAGGATCACCCCCTTGACTTGTTGGCAGTGCTTTTCCCAAAGCACCCCGGGGTATAATTGACTTCCTTGCCCACCAGGGCACACTGCTGGCTCATGGACAGCCTGTTGTTCACCATGACCCCCAGGTCCTTCTCCACAGAGCTGCTTTCCAGCAGGTTGGCCCCCAGCCTGTATTGGTGCATGGGGTTATTCTTCCCCAGGTGAAAGAGCCTGCTTTTGCTTCAAATAGTCAATGTTTTCTTTGAAATATTCTTTTTCTTAATCAAGACCTCTTGACCTTTGCTTTCTGAAAGAATAGTACTAATCCAGTGCAATTTCAGATAATCACAACACTCAGAGATGAAAACAGTTTTTTGTAGTATTTGTAGAATTGAAATTAAAATGTTTAACCTATACAGGCTTTTCACTTTCACTGAACCATTTTTAGCGCTTATAGAAAAAAAATAATTCAAACTATTGTCAGAAATTGCAGTTTATTACCGTTATGATAGAGTAATTATATTCTACTCTATACTAGAGCTCGTAATAGAGGAAAAATAATTGTTTGATTTTGTCAAGACCCTCAATCCCTCAGTGGTGAATAATTTTTTCAGTTTAAAAAAAAATTGTCTGAACAGATACTCAGCTGGAGATCAGTGACATGCCAGTATTATTGCTTTAAAAGTTCAGAATTTAGGAATAGTGCATGTTCTTTCATATAAGTAGTACATAAACAATTTCATTAGCAATCCTGCAGCATGTTTGCTAACAGCATTAGAATGTGCTCTTCCAAGGAGCCCCATCAATAAGTTTTTTGTCTGTGAATGTACAGGAAATTTATTACCTTTGAAATTTATTTTCTCAAATTGCTGTCCTTTGAATTAGAAATTTCTGCCAGATGCAATTGATATTATTTTGCCAACTGCTGTAAATATCTTTCCCTCATATTTTTAATACAGAAAAAATTCCTTCAATATCTAATGAGTTCTTGCATTTTAAATTAAATGGGGTTTTGTATGTCCTGGGAACCCAAAGAAAGGTCCTGGCTTGCAAAGTCAAATGACTCTTTTGATGCTCTAGGTACATAAATTGATAGACAGACACTGGGTAGACTGAGAGAGGAATTCACCATTTGCTAAATTCACCTGGTACACAGTTTTGTGCCTGTAGGCTGGAAACAAGCACCCTGTGAGGACACCCTGGATTTAGGCAGTGACTGGTATTTAGGAATGCAAGAATTGTAGTCTGAGGAGAGTAAAAGGAAATGCTAAACCTAAAGGCACATGGCTGCTGCAAATCAGTAAAGTCAAAGATGTGTCCACTCTGGATGGGAGAGGTTTCCCTGTTAGCTTCAGTGGGAAATTTTTTTGTTTCTTTTGATGGGTAACTTCACCTGTATTTCCACCAATTTGAATGGTCTTATGGCCAATGAAGGGAGTGAGAAACTCTGAGTGCCATTACAGTTAGTTCACTTTCAATTGCTACTACCACATTTTTTTTAAGACTAAGAATATTGTACTACACTGCATGTCTTGTGGCAGTAAAGATTCTGTTGTAATGAAATGTTCATGTTTGCTAATATAAATCTACCTGCTCATCACTGGCAGTACAGTTTTCTTCTAATAATACCTAATGACGTGCATTTGTAGCTACTCCCTCTGTGTACTGGTGCCAGCCATCCTGGTGCAGATAAGGGGATGTCACTGCTTCTGTGATAAATTTGTATTAACTAGGTTTAGAGCTAGAGCATATTTCATTTATGTTAACTCATAAACTGGGACTTTGCTCTAAATGAGTTTATAAGAAATAATTAGTACAAAATATGTTTCTCTGATTTTTTTTTTTTATTGTAAAAAGAAGCTACCATCTTATTTGAGTGTTCTTATCTTTCAATGGTGATTTAATTTAGCTTTCTAAAGTAAATGAGAGGATGTTACCTGATATTTCAAAATGTGGGCCAAATGTCCTTATGCTATAATGATAATATGGCTGGATTCATTTTCTAAGGCGTTTACTCAAACATCAGTGAAGTTAGTGCTAAAACAATTATCGAAATATAAAATACAAATTCTGGTAGATATTATCTGGTATACGTGTGGCTTTAACTCATGTTGTTCTAAGGTGCTACAGAATGATGAGTTCCTATTTATGTACCAACTAGGCCTAAAATGATACATGAGAAATGCCCAAGCATTGTGTTGGTCTCCTGTCCAAATCCATGAACCAGTTTCCTGACTGTTGTGATTATCTCAGTAGGCCTGAGACATCCAGTTGCTATACAATCATGTCAAGCTCACTTCAGCTACACAAATCATTATTTCAGTGGAATTAATGGTCCTGTCTTGTACCCCAGAAATTCAGTGATATATATTCACTCAGATTTACTCACCGTTTCTAGAGAAAACTAGAATGCATTTGTAGAACTTTCTGCCCTACACACTCAGATGTACAGGTTTAATTTTGTGCAAGTATTATTTGTATAGTCCCTAACCACTGATATGATTGGTATTAGATAAATGAGGAACCCAGATACAAATCATAGAGGAGGCTTCCCTTCAAGTCATCCCCACAAAATCTTGATGCTTAACCTATAAATTTTTTAATAGTTTTGGGTTTTCTTTTAAGATAAATTTTAAGTATGGATTGTCAGAATGTTGCTGTCGTAAAGTCTCACTGAAATTTACTGAATTTACATTTCTTCATCAATTCTTTTGGAACGTTGTTATTTTTTCATGACACAAAAAGCATGACAGAAAAGGCACAAGCCAGTTCAACCTGTAGACATTACAAAAAAAATACAATCCCCATTAAGCTAATTTTGGTATTAAAAACTGACATCTCCAGACTCCATGCTTCCGTCCTTAACTTCTACACCAGGACAAAAATGGATGTGGAGTGCATCTGAAGTAACATGAATTTGCAGTCAGAAAAAAGCACTAATAACAATAAACCTCCATGGATGCAACCCTGAAGGACTCTCTTTCCAAATGTGTCCTGCTGCAAAGCACTGGGATTACTCATAGTAGTAAGGATTTGTTCTGGGACTTTACAGGGTTGCCACCCAACCATTTTGTGGCTCCCAAGATATGCAGACCTTTTATAAAACACAGAGGAGCTGAGAGCAAAGGAAAAGTACTTCTTTCTATGTAGCCTTGCCACTTCGGAGACACCAGGACATTCAGGCCTTATGGTGCCATCATATTTTAAGCAGAACTCTCCAGTGCTTTCACAAGCAAGTTGTACTTGAGAATTGATGGCAAGAATATGACCCCGGTGTGCTGTGTGCTTGCAGGCTGAGTGGTGGTGGGAGGCCAGCTGTGGAATGTGGGAAAGCGGCTGAACTGCTGAAGTCATGCAGGGAATGTTAAATGTGTCTCCAGCTGGCAGGGAGCTGTGGCTTAAACACAAGCTCCAGGTCCTGGATATTGCCAAGTGTTCCTAGCACCCTCAGCTCCTGCTGCCCTCAGCATGGCGTTGATACAAGTTGCAAATGGATTGAGAAGAAAATTAAATGCTTGTCACCTTTTAGGGGAGTTTTAATGGCAAATGAAGCAATGCAGTGAAGGCTTAAGCTTTCCTATTATGAACTAAGCATTATGGTAGCCCAACCAGTGAGTAGTGTGGTCCAGAAAAGTTAATGCAAAGAGAAATAATTCTCATATTTTTCTTTCTTATGTCCTTGAATTATGGTCCTCTTAGACAAAATGCAATTCATCCTTCTTCAGCAACCCTCTAAATTAGGGGGGTGTTGTGCTGTACTTCACCAACACATTCTAGTTTCATGGTAAAAGCATCAGAGGCAGGGACTGCCACCTACTTGGCACGGCAAAGGGGAGAGAGTGAGCCAGTGGGAGATGCGATGTAGCTCTTCTGGGTGGGCAGTTAGAATTTCCTCACATCCCCCGGTGTTCCTTGATTAGCAGAGCAGCTGCTGTAAATAGCCCTAAGGGATACCTGCAAGCATTTTCACATGATATTTTATTATGCTGATACCACTTTGTCTCAGCCCAGAGTCAAAGGGTAACCATACTGGGGTAAATCCTGCTGAGGTGTCAGTGAGATGACTGCTGGTCCAAGGACACAGGCTGTGTAATTCCAGGTCTATAAGAAGAAGACATACCCTCTCTGTAGATATACCCTATGTTGTCTAAAAGTATACAGAGTGACAGTATGACAGTAAAGCTCAGAGGTGGCAACTGTATTACAAATAACATAGAAGTTTAGAGAGCACCATCTATTAAATATGATTAAATCAGCAGTAGCAAATGGCTTCTTACAAATGGCTGCATTTTACTGCCAAGCCATACAAGTCCCTAGCAACAGTCCTCATCTGGAAACTCCTTGTTGCCTTCCTAATGTTAATTTTCATAATAAGATTACAGTTTCAAATCATCAAGAGAAAGCACTGATGGGCTGTTTTTCAGCTTTTGCTTAGCTAAAGGCTCCACCCAAGTAACTCTGGTCATAAGACATTTTCTTCTGTTAGAGTAATAACTCAGGATGTGTCAGAGATGCCATTAACATTGAAACAGACATGGGCTGAGCCTCCGTATTTTTAATCCTGACCACAAACCTCTTGACTCTGGATTAGTAACAGAATGGAGAAACATGAGAAAAATGCATTCTTAAACTTTTCCTATGCAAGCAATAATATAAGGGAGTTTAGAAATTAACTCTGGTGAATCTTGCACAGACGTCAAACATTACTTTCCCCAGCTAATCACACTCCCTCCTTGCCTAGCCTCTCCTTGCTCACACACCTTCCCAGCAAAGGCAGCAAGGGGACACCTGCCCATGCCTCTGCTGTTCTCTGCAGAGTTTGCACGACCACTCACGTTTGCTTTGCTTGGTCATACAGCATCATCAGCACTGCTTCTTGGAGGAAGGCATCCCCACCTTGGTAACTACAGGAGGCTACCTGGGAGCAGAGAACAAAGTTTGCTGTAGGCAGTAGGTGAGAAATGAATACATCTGGGACAGACATAGAGCTTCATTGAAGAAAACCTAGTTGGGAAGGGGAGTGAGGACATGTCAGCCAAGCGAATACAGAAGAGCAGCAACAGAAGGAGTACTTTGCAAGCACATGAAAGTTCACCTTCCAGCCTCTCCTCAGTCTACCCTATGGGAATAAAATTCTTCTCAGAGTCACAAGGTGGAGTTGCCTGGAAGGTGACTGCAGTGCTGCGGGAGTGTGGGGAGATGTGGGGAGAAATGGTTGCTGAGCTGAGATACCACATGCTATACTTGGAGCAGCTGAGGCTCAAGCATTCCCTTGTGCTCACTCTGCCAGACAGGCATTTTTGGCAGAAGAGCAAAAAGGACACCTGGAGGCAGCAATACCTCAAATTACTAGAGGCAGGCTTGCAAATGCTCATCTGCCAAAGCCTAACTTGTAGTAAGAACATTCACTGCTCTCCAGTAGTCAGCAAACAAAGTCATTGCTGTATGGTATCAATAGAAGCAGCTGGTGCAAGTAGTGGGTCTAAAGGAGATGAACGGGAGACGAACATTAAGTGCTCGTAATTTGTGCTCCAGGGTCTGCAGCTCAGTTCAGATCAGTATCCCATAATACAGAAGACGCATTGTAAAACTAAAGCTGTGTTTTCAGACATATTCTTTTGTAACAGTACCAACTTTAAGCATCCCTCTTTGTCTCCAGCTATTCTTTTTCCCCACATTACCCCATCAACAATGCCAGCATAGCTGTTAGTAGGGCCATACAATGAAATAGATCTGGGAACTGGTCCAGGTTAAAAATAAACAGCAAAAATGAATACCAGGAACAAGCAGGATAAGGGGGGAAATGTTTATGCTAGCACTGTTGCTGAAAGAAATGTAAGAAACTCTGCACTAGTGAGTTCTCATTCACTGTTGGAGAAAACAACTGTTGATGTGCAAAGTAAAACATGAGATCTATGTCCTGGCTGTCTGACAAAAGCAATCACAATTATTATTTATCTTTATATCTTATGAAAGGGATTATATTGTGATATATATATAGTTTTATATATATATATATAGTTATATATCAATATAGATTGTGAGCTACTATTAATTTATTACATAAATGTTATTGCCATGTAGAACATGGCCTGGTCAGGCCTTTCGGTAATCTATAAGTGAAAAATGGGTTCCAGAAGTTAAATATTAAAAATTGCTTCTGTGCTACAGTGGAGGAAAAAGTAATTGTGAAACTCAAACTAGAATTAGAGAGTTTCTAGAGTAAAATCCTGTGCTATAGTATTAGAGTATTTCAATATTACAATTTGTAGTCTTCAGTACAAAATAAACCAACAGTCATGATAAAAAGCTAATAGAAATGTATAAAAAATGGATATTTATTTTTATCATTAAAAATTAAATGAGGAAATTAATTTAATTTCAAAGTATGGAAATAGGGGGAAAAGGAAGTACCTTTTCTGAGTAAACATTAATGACTGCTGTTGTGTACAGTATGGGAAAATAATCCAGTTTTGTTCTTACTGGTGAAATCATTGTACCACAGGACATGAAATAAGTTTATAAAGTGAAAATGGAATGAGAAGAGCATGTTATATTTGGGGAGAAACCAGATTTGCAAATGCTAAGACAGTCTATCTGATGTATTTGTAAATGGGTCTTTTGATTCATGTAAATAGGGCACAGCACACTGTAGTTCATATCTGCAGTTAGTTAAAAACAAACAAGAAAAACACAGCAGGGTGTTCAGATGTTGAGATACCAGCATGCCCCAAGTACACAGTGAAGATGGGTGCCACAGGCAGAGGTCTTTCTACACCCAAGGAGCTTTGCCGACCTCTTCTAACATCTCAACACCTTGAAGAAACCTATTTTGCCTTAAAGCATGGATCTTAATTAGTTTCAAGCACAGCTGTATCTTGTCTGTCTGGGTTTTATGCCTTATAAAGTTTGGGGGGGCTATAATTTATCTGGTAAGACAAGAACCGTCTGAAGAAATTATTTTTTGAGTTCGCAAAATTTGAAAATGGGGAGTGGAAGCCAAGGCATTTAGAGTCCACCTGCAATGGAAAATTTTTAGTCCACCTGAAAAAGAATTTTTAGAGATTTCAATGAAACAAGAAGTTGAGAGCATTCTGCATCAGACTGAGTTTTAAGTGTTTCTTTGCCCCAATTAATTTTCAAGATTTTTGAAGCTCACTTGAAGTAAAGATCATTTTGCAATGTTATATTTAACTATTTAATAAGAAAACTGTCAGAATGAAATAAAGGGGTTTATTGTCAATAACTATTGTGAGGTTTGTTGTTGCTGCACCGTGCTCATCCCTGATACTGATGGAGAGATTAGCTCAGATTTGTTGTGTTTTGTCTCTGGACACTCCTTGCATACCCATCTTCCAGATCAAATGTCTTCTTTCATATTCAAAATTCTGTCCTTATTTACTTGCCCTGATTTATGGAAGATAAGGATGTATCTTTTATCTTCCTGACTAATAAAAGGATTGATTGAACTACATTGCTGTGGGATAAATTTTTAATTGAGTGTTGTCTCTGTGGCCTGCTCTCTATACTTTTGCTTTTTATAGATTGTGCAAGTAACTTCAGCAAAAGTGATATGGTTTCTGAGAGTTCAGTTTTCACTGATTTTACATCTGGCAAATGGTCTCATTATTTATAATGCTCAAGATTTTAGAATGAGAATGTAGTTAGTTTATAAAGGCACGAATGATATTGACATGACTTTATTCCACTTGATTAAAAAAAATCCTTGTCTCTCCCAACCACACCTAATTTCCAAGCTGATGTTACTGTCTAAAGTCATAGTAACTAGTAGGAAGGAAACACTGTTGTCAGTGTTCAATGGCTGTTTGTTGGTGATGTGAAATGAGATGCTGGTCTCGGCCTGTGTTTGTTGTACTTAGAGAGACCACTGTCTCAGCTGTCACCCTTCTTTTAATACTCAGCAGAGAGTTAAAGAAGAGAACTGCATCTTTTTGAAGGCAAATCTCCAAAAGCAGGTTTGAAGTAAATCCGCAGGGCAGATGGAAAAGCTTCCTCTCCCACTGCCCACACTGTACCTCATTTAGGGGAAAATCTGATCTTGTCATTCCAGAGCTACTAAACCAGCTTTGAGGTAGAAAAGAGATTTGATGTTTTAACTTCAAGATTATTGTAACTGTGAGATTAATGTATTAATCCAAATTTAAACAAGTATTTAATTGCTAAAACCCAAACCTTTTGAGATTTAATATGAAAATCATGCAATGCTGGTTGTGGCACAATAACTGAGGGTGCAGGCCAGATGCAGAACACCTTTCTGTAATTGTCTTGCCACCAGGCCCTAAGATTCCAAAGGCAAAAGTAGGATCACAGTCAGTGAACAAAAAACAAACAAAAAACCCGAACCAAACCAAAACAAAAAAAACACCAACAACAAAAAAAAACCAAAACAAAAACCAAACAAACAAAAAACAAAACAAAAACCTCCAAGCAAACAAAACAAAACACAAAAACACCTTAAAAAATGGGTCATCAGTCAGCTTTTAAGGCCATAAATAGGTTGGGAATAATATTAACAGACTGCTTCAGTACTACTGGTGCCCTGGAATGATCCACCACAGCTAACTTGGGAGCTGTTAGTTATTCCCTGTTTAGTCAAGGAAGTTTAAGACTAGATAACATTTATCTTCTGACCCTTGCCAGTGAGGTTGAACATGGCATAGATGAGCAAAAGATTTGATTGTGAAGGTGTTAAGACACTTGAGTACTCAGCTTGATGCTGCCTTAGTGAACAGGCTTTTAAAAACTAATTCACAATGGGGAAAAGTCTTCAAAGCCTGAAGTCTTCTGTTCATTCTTGAGGATAGCTCCCTAAAAAGGTTACAGATGTTCCACCATCTGTCTATGAAGAATTTAGTAATAGTAGTAAACAATAATAATATATTTCAATAGTAATAGTAGTGTTGAGAAGCTTCATTATTTGTGTAGTTCTTTGAGAATGAAAAATGTTAAATAAATCTAATTAGCAATTAAAGGTTTTGTGTGTAATAGAAAAATATGCCAAACAACTTAGATTGGAAAACAATTAATCACAATTTAGTTTCTTTAGTCCGTCTTTTGCTGGAAAGATGAAACCCAGGATTGTTACTTTGTACACTGTGAAAACTGAGTAAGAGTTAATGGGTATTTTATAATTCAGTGACAACATATCATGTTCATTAGCGTGTAGTTATGGATATTCCCATATGTGACTGTAATGCATTTTAATTTTTTTAAAACATTCAGGTACTTATGTAGTTGAATGCTGCACACAAGCACAGCTTCTGTAAAGCAGAGCTTCTAGTTGCATGGTGAGATCTGACATTTCAAATACTCAGAAAACACAGTGCTGTCTGATGGAGCAGACAACAGGCTTGCAGAACTTTGTACTTGAAAATAATGAATTCAGGAAATACCTTGTGCCTGACCCCAGCAACAATCTCTTCCTCCCTAGGAGTGATCTGTGCTCCACAGTAATGGCAAACACTCAGGCTAGGGCAGGGGGGCATGGAAAAAGAATCTATAGCTAATGCAAATGTTTTTGTATAGATCCATGTCACTGTTTTTGCTTACATGAGGCGAAGTTTTGTACTTTTCTCAGGAAAGTTCTTCATTCTGCAACTGAAGGCACCATTTTCTTCTCAACGAACAGGCAAATACATCCTAAAGCTTCCTAGGTCAGCAACCATGGCAGGATAACGTTTTAAATACAATCTGTCTCTGATGTTCACCCGCCATTTTGAAATCAGTATTACGCATTATTTGCACAATTCTCCTCCCCCTGACCTGAGTTCTGTGCTTTATGACTAAGTGAGCAAGGAATCTATACAGAGATCTAGAAAGTCAGCATTATTTTATGTTATGAACTTATCTATGAATTTGGAAGAGAGTGATACTGTGGCATTGTTTGTTTTATCTCTAGGATTTGTTATATCTGTTGATACACTTCTGAAAGAAAAAAAGAAATATGAACATGTGTTAAAAAACCCCCAATAATTTGTGTTGGTGGACAACTCTTCCCCCTCCCTGTGACGGTCAAACCAAGCGTACAAGAAAACAAAGAATGTCCTTATTATAGCTTGGGGATCATCATGATTTTCCTGTGTGTTCCTAATCAGGAGAGACTGGGGCTGTGACTCTTTATTGCCTTGCCCCTCAGGAAGGTACTTATAGCTAAACAAAGTGGGCATAAGCTGTCTGTTATCCAGAGCCTTCCAATAAATCTAAATCAAATCTTCAGTAGTCTTCTAATACCAGAATAAATAACTTCCAAGAGCATGGTGAATTCATGAGTCAGGTCCCACATCTCCCCCATCCCAGACTACCTGCTTGTCATCCACTTTCCAGTAATGGATAGCTTGGGTAGTCTGCAAATAATCAAGACAAAAGGTTGTTCCAATAATAACCAAGACAGTAGGCAGTCTAGCAGCAGAGCCACCTCCTAGAATACTGTAATTTCTAAATTGTTCTCTTAGTTAAAACACTTCCGAACCTTCAGAGAAATAAATCCTGACTCTGCATTTGGAAGAATGATTCTGCAACTGTGTAATTCTCTATTACAGGTAAAGAAAGTACTAATTTGCATTCCTGTTGCAAGGCTGGCCTGTCAACACAATGTCTGGTTTTCTTGTCTAAACTAAAAATCTGGATTGATCCAGCAATATATATAATTTTTTTGGTCAATCAGATGCTTAGATAAGATCTAGTCTCCATTATGAATGTTTGCAGGCTGCAAATGCAGAGCTTTCTGTCTGGTGACTGCTGTCGTATTTCCATTTTCCATATTTCATATAGCCATTATCTATTTCATAATATTTAGCCATTATGTGTTTCATAATACTTGCAGTAGCCTGCCAGATCACTTCAACAAAGTAGATGGAAAAATGTCACTTTCCCCTGTGTGCCTCACATGGTTTCTGTTCTTATTATTTTTCCTAGTTAAACCCATCAGCAATTAAACATGAATAAGATAACAGATCACTACTGTTTATATTTGCTTGTGTTTTAGCTCTATACTATTTTAGATTCTTCTGTTTACTCCTAGGTTGTATTTAATTATCGAAATTTATCATCATATCAAAGCAGAAGAGTAATCAGTGTGAAGGGAACAGTAGTGGCTCCAGTTCTCAACTGAGCTCTGCAGTGCAAGGGACTTTTCACTGTCCCACTGGAGTGTATCACGTGTCTCCCATGTTGACTACAGAGGTTTTAAGATGTTGCAGTACGGATTAGGTGACAGTAATGAGTTGGGGTGCTGTGCATCCTGCCATGATCATCAGAAGAATAGTATTTACCTGCTTTATAGTGTTTATACCTGGTTTATCCACTGTTTTGATGTTCTTAAATGATAAGATATTCAGACCTGAGGTCAAAAAAAGAATTGAAACATCATTCCACCTTTCTTGACCCTGCCCAAACCAGTGCTTGTCAAACAACTATTGATTGCATGTTCCAGTCATACTTTATTTAGATGTTATTTCTTCATAATAAGTGTTTTTCTAAAGTACTGTAAATATTGTACTCTCTCTTCTATGTTATGAGGAGATCAAAAGCTGTACTAGGTTGAAAAGAAGACTGAATTGGATCTCCCTAATATTGTATGAGTCAACTCCTTTAAAAATGGCACAAACATCAAGATTCCAAACAGGTATCATGAAACACAGACAAAACTATCAACTAGTGTACTATTTGGGTCATGCTATGAGTGTACAAGCAGCACTGGTTTAAAGTCAATGTTAATAACCAATATTGGATCAAATAAAAGGTCAAAGTACAGCAAATCTTATTTAAATTCCAAGGGAAAAAAATATATTAGAAGTGTATGCAATAACAGGTTTTTTATAAATGTTCAAATATGAATAGAAAACTAACAGTAGATAAAGAGCAACTGTAGCTCTAATATCATAGTATTAATGCCTCCTTTTTCATTGATACGTTCAAAATAGCTTTAAAGTATGATCCTAGGATTATCAGTGTATTTCACTGCAGAGAGGAATGAATTCACAGTAGAGGAATCATGCAGTGGCAGAAGCAGAATAGAACCTGTATAGCTCTCTTGCATCCTATTGTGACATGTTAAACACAAGACCCTCTTACCATGAGTGCCTTTTTTTGCTAGGGGGCTCAAAAGAACAATCTTTAAACTATTTATGTTTCCATCTCCCTTTTACATGGGCTTTGGAAACCTGGATATTTGTACTGTAGTCCTTTCGTTGGAAGAAAATAAATTCAAAATTAGTGTACAGTTTAGAATCTGAGGAGTAGTGAGCTGTAATGATGGGGTAACCAATACACAATTAGAACAATAAAGGATATTCCAAATATATTAGCAATCTGTTACTGAAGTTTTAAGCAAATCAGTAATAGTATGGATTTCAGTGTATGCTGCAATAAAAGCGTGTATTGTCAAACTTGATATGCATAGACTCCAATCTGCTGGCACCAATAGGGCCTTTTTGCTACTCAGATCCATGTCTCAAGCTTTTGTCCAGAACAGTTATCGTCCTTTCCTTTCTTGTAGCAACTCTATTTCCTAAGAAGAAATGTTGAATTGGGCAAGGCCGAAACTTCTACTTATGCTGTTGGTTCATTTGATAAGGGTGAAACACATCTGTTCTGCACAAACCTAGCTTTGTGAAGGGGCTGTAGAGCATTTCGGACAGATGGAAATAAACTGACAAATACATCCCAGGACTGTAGTTATCGCTATAGCTTTTTTAGCCGATGTCCTGACCTAAGAGCTGCCTCATTTCTGCAAATTGGGTGGAATCCTAGGCCCGTGGTGTGGAGAAGCATGTGGGGACCCCTCCAGTTTGGTGCATCTCGAGCTAGCTCTGCACCCACTGGATTCAGAGGTAAAACATCAGATGGTTTTAGCAAAACCAGCACATCTGCCAGGGAAACCTCTCTAGGGTGGAGTTTGTGATCCGCATTCCACTTGTGTGCATGCCCATGCATCTGCCTTGCAGAGCGAGCATATGAATATAGGAAATATAGTTTTAGTTTTAGAGTTTTGACTTCCATGCTATTTTTGAAGCTCATTATGAACCGGTGAGTTTATATAAATACCGTGTAACAGTGATAGCCTCAAAACTTCAAGGTTGCTTTATATACCGCGATGAGTCAGTGAGGCTGCTGGCAGCGGGGCGGCCGTGGGCGGGCGGCGGGGCGTTCTAAATACATCGCATACAAACTTTCCGAATAAGTAAAAATGCGATTTCCCTAATTGAATATACTTTTTATTTTTTCCTCTCGCCGGGAGTTTGGGGCTCCCTCTAGCGGGTAATTTCGGAGGCAGGAGCTTTTCTCTCGTTCCCAGGGAGTTTTAGGGCTGAGAAACAAGATGGCTGGGGCCGCCGAGTAGCGCCGGGTTGGAACGGTCTGAAGTCGTATTGGGAGGGAACCGGTTTGTTATTAAAATGGGGAGCGTTGTAGGGACCTCGCTCACTCTCGGTTGCTTCAGAGAAAACATTTCGTTGTAGAAGAGACAGTAACTGGTTTCACTTTTTATCCCCCCACCCGGTTTTTTAGTCTGTTTTACTTCCTGCTTCTCTTGTCTCAAAGCAGGAGAGTCGGGGATAGAAATGGACTGTTACCGGGTATTCCTACTAGTCTTAAATTTTAGTTTCCGTAGTAATATTTTTTTTAAGGTTCGGATTTTTCTTGTTTTTCTTTCTTTTTTTTTTTTTTTTTTTTTTTTTTCCCCTTTTTTTTTTTTTTTTTTTAATTTTTATTCTGAGGCTATTTTAATACTGTTTTTAATTATGTGTTTGGGGCTTATGTGACCAGACAGTGCCCTGCTAGAGCTCTCATTGCTTGTCACCCGAGGTGTGTAAAACACCCGAGGAGTTCCTGCAAGGAGAAATGGACGACTGGGCTGCTGAATGTTGAACCCTGCAGTTATCTTAGCTGCAAAAGTAATTAAATTTGATTATTTTTCTTCTCGTTATACTGGCACAAAGTAAGAGCAGGAAAATATTACTGAAACAATTAAAACTGGCAGTGAAAAATAAGAGGGCTTTTTTTTTTCTTTCCCGTACCTCCAGCATAGTTACATTTATAACTGAGTATGTGTCTCTTGTGGTCTCGATTACATCCTGTGTTTTTAGCTGGCAGCGTTTCCTCTGCAGAGGCCCTGCTCTGTATGCCAGCATACATTTCTGTGTATATTGAGAGAACAGAATCAAGATGAAATACTAAATGAAACTACACCCCCACCCCCAATAAGTGGGGATTTGATACTAATGCTTGGCACAAAGTAAGAAGAGGTATATCTACCATCATGTTTCTTTTTGTAAAAGCAAGGAGTCTGCTAGCTTTGTGTTGTCAAAGAAGATTGAGCAATTTGTTTAAGTCACCAGATGTGTTAAACAGACCTCTCTCCCGTTCTTTAATTCTTAAATATTTGAAGACTGTATTTCTTCAGTAACATTTTCTGGAAATGGAGCTTGGCTGCGAATCCTCACCTACAGAAATATCTCTTCTTTTTTTTTTTTTTTTTCTCCCTTTCTGTTTGCATAGAAGCATTTTTGGAACAGTGAGCTCTGCTAACAGCTGTATTCAATCTTGAGTAAAATCACTTCCTGAAAAAAGTGAAATTAAACTTAATATACAAGCTTGCTTGGAATATAATACCATGGAGTTAGGGAACTTTGTGATTATGAAACCAAATCCATTCACCCTGCTGAGGTAATTTCTTGTAAATTGTACACTATGGAAATCTTTAATCAATGTCAATGTTTTTAAAGCTAAAATTCATGCGATTCAAATGTGCTTTTTATTTCCCCTCACACAGAGAGTTTGCTGGGTTTGTGTTCTTTTTGTTTTGTTTTGTTTTGTTTTTTTAAAAAAAAAAAAATAATTCTCTGCTGTGGTTGTGTGAGGTGGGAGAGGAGAGGAGTTAAGGCATATAGAATGGCACTGCTACTTGCCCTAAGTGTTTGGCATCATAAGTCAGGTCATGAAAATTATGTGACTGATTAAAAAAAGACAAGTATTTAAAAGGTACGAAATTAATTAGAAAATTAGACTGTTCGTGAATTTAACACTGCAGTATTACACAGAAGGGGTGGGAGGTGTTCTGTATTTTTTAAAGTATTTAAGATGAAATATGAGATTCTTTATATACTTATACTGCAGTCCAAAGGTAGAATCTGAGCTCACCTGTGTACAGGTAAGCGTCACTCTTGTGGTTATAGACTAAAACCATGGAATAATGCTCAGCTCGCAGCCAGACTTCTGTCATTGAAGCTGAAACCCACTCTGTGGAGTCCGTGCTGCCCAGAATATAGGAACTTCAAAAGGCAAAACAGAACTTAAAGCATCCATGAACTGAAGTGGCATGTTAGAATTGTTGACATAAGTCTATTGTTCATCTGACTTTATGCCTTAAAATAAGACAAAAAAGAACAAGACACCAAACCCAACTTGTTCAGTTGTATTTAATTTTAATTAGAGAAACAGAATGTTTGATTCCTTATAGGGGCTGAGCAGCTGAGTTAGTCATTGGGGCACTCCAGTAAAGCCCTGCCTTAGCTCGTACCCAGTTCTAAGGGTACCTAAGGATCTAAATATATTCTGCATGTATTTCTGCGTTCAGTAGCTTGGAAGCAGAATCTAAGGGTAAAGATTCGAATGTGGTTTTCTGATATTTGGGATTAATGCCATAGCCACTTGTTAGAGTCTTCTTCCTTATTAGCATTTCATTATTTTACATAAAACTGTGACCATGTTGATAGCAGAAATTGAGAGACATCCCTGCCTGAATGCTCAAAGCAGCAGGCTCTAGGATGGGGTGCCAGTGCTGGCTCCGGATTGAATTTGGAGCTCCTGTTTCCACTGGGTTGTTCCAAATATCTGTTTCTTTTGCAGCTCCTTTCATGTATGGTTTTCTTCTGAAGGATATGTGGTTTCTCTTCCCTTTCCCTTTACTCATGGCATGAGTAACCTAAGGGCCTACCTTGGAGCAGGAAATTCCAGAAGGGGGAAGGCCACCTACTATGTGCTACAATAGCCAAGTGACTGACAAGTTGGCATTTAACTTCTCATGCTGTCAGCTTTAAAGAGAAACCCTCCTTTCAGCAGAATTTTGCTTTAAAATCATATTTCACTTCCTGATTTACCAGGAGACAACAGGAAAAAGTAATCAGATAGATTTTTAAATACTCAAAATTCTAAGAAAAATAAAATTCTGTGTGAGCACTGACCTTTTAGGTGTATTTAGCTAACAAAACATATGCAAAATTTCTCCTATGTGTCATATTGTGGATTCTGGAAAGTAAAAAAGGTGAATGTTTTAACTCTTAACCCATGTGCTCATATGGACAACACTTCCCTTATGATAAGTCCAATCTTTAGTAATATTTGCTATTTTTATGATTCATCAATCTGGGTAACTTTCAGGGCAAGTTAATTATCTAGTGTGAGGTGGTGGAGTTCCCTTACTGCTTTGTATTTTACTTTATTATTGGGTTTTCTGATTTTTTTCTGTGAAAAATATAGGTGTCAGTTGCAGGACAAATACTTTTGTAGAAAAAATACCTATTGAAAGTTTTCTTTTAATACAAATTACCCCAACTGAGCTCACTTACGGTGCTTAGGGAAGCAGAGTATACCTTAGGCTTTGGCAGCTTTATGGTTTGAACACCATATTTGAGTTGGCTTTCTTGTAAAATGTAGGTTGTATGCTCATCTACTAGATGATAAAACCCTCTTGGGAACAAAATTCTTTTCTTTCTTAGCATGATTTTTCTTTGTTTTATCCAAATTCATGTAAATAAAATTAAAATTCAGACCACCCCAGCCAGTTTCTCGTTTTGCCACTGACAAAAGAACTGAGCATTTTTTCCATTCCTTGTCCAAATTGTTAAGATCCCTTGAGGACCTTTGTTTACAGTGTCTTCTCATTCTTTTTTTCCTTGACATTCTCCCCTCCCTCCAGCAGTGAGATACTAATTAAAGAGAGGACACAGTGACCCTGGGTTGTTTAGAAGTCACAGGGGAGTGGTAGTGGCACAATGACAAAACCATCCCTGCAGGAAGTAATCAGGCAGGAGACCCAGCATAATACTCACTTCCATCACCTGAAAAACCCTTTCAATTTGGAGTTCCAGCCCAGAAGCAGATTTATTTTCTCTTTAATAAAGTATCTTCATTACAAACGAAGCCTCCATATCTGTGTGTGTCAGTCTGTTTAACAGGGTTATTATACAAGTACTGGTTTTTCTTAAATGATTACTGAAAAATATTTCTCTTAACAGAGTTTGTAACGTAAAAGCAGTGTTCATAATAGCATGTTAGCAAACATCATCACATTTATCTTTAATTTCAAGGAAAAAGTACTTGGTTATCATTATATCATCCAGCAGGATTATAGTCTTATCTAGTATATAGGAATTTTGAAATTTTATGATAGCTATTATTACTTAATTACTAGCTCATCAAGACTTGTGGTACTTTATGAGCACCTAGCAACAGAAATCCAGGATTCATTCAAAATTAGGTTTTGGAAACTGGACCAAAAAGTGACTTTGCATTTACATCTGAAAAGTGGCATGCATTTACATGTGAAAATTAGGTTTCTGTTTGTCCAGAACTCTCCACTGCAGGGCATTTCCAGGATAAGGTGAGGGCTGGGTCCTGCAGCGTGAACTGGGGCACCGCCTGCCCTCGTGCAGCTTTGTGCTGGCAAAGCCAGGGAGACTCTGTTGGTATGTTAGTGCGGCCAATTAGATAACTCGGCAGGCTCTAGCCCTCGCACTCAATCCCCAGTGTTATCTATACAGTTTTATCTTGTACCATAGAAGAATCCAGCCAATTTCAGTAGCTCTCCACTTGGGCTGGCCTGCGTAAATCAGATTGCAGCATTGCAGTTAGCAACATGATACCTATCATTCCTGTTGAATACAGGGGAAAAAAAAAATCCCACTGTCTGGGAGCTGGATCAGACTGCAGACAACATGCACTTTAAAATGGATAATTAAGGGATTTTTTGATTTTTATCTTTATGGATTTTTTTTAGCATTGAGAATAAAATTAGCTGGGAGAAACATTTAGAAGAGTCCTGTTTGAGGAGAGAACACCATTGTGTCTTATTCCACAGCTTGGATGAATCAGTGCCTTAAAAGTAATCTCTTTACTGAGGTTTTGTCTGTTTCATTTTTAAACTAAGAATTCTTGGAGGCATGGTCATACTGGAAAAATTACAGTTTTATTGTGCCCATTTCACTGAGTATCAATCTCTGCAACAAGATTTACACTTAATTAACCATTGTTTCTTCATCCCAATTTAAACTTCTAAGTGTAACCCAAGTATGGTAGGCATGGATCCGTTGTGTCAGTCAGTTCCACATATCTAACATGCCTTTCACTTTCAGATTAAGGGGTGTAAAACAGAAGGAGAAAAAAAAGTGTTTATGTATTTTTTGCAAAATCTTTGATGATATCAGTCAAAATTATCTTGATCAAATGTAAGGTTTTATGTAAGAATATTTATATTCTAGATACCAGGCACCAGAATTTTGATAGTGTTTGTTCTGTTTGGGGGTTTTTTTCATTCGTGTTTTTTAATAGCCCACTGATGCCTCAAAAACTAAGGTGCTGTCTGTTTAGGCTGGCTATTGGCCTTGCATCTTCAGGAAGGCACTATGCCCTATCACCCTAAACTGTCCTGGAAAACAGATTATGTCCTTCCCTGCAGTGAGTCTGTGACCCTTCACACCTACCCAGAGTGTGAGCTGTCTGTGTAACTAGAGACCCACAAAGTTACTACTGTCTGGGCAACAGAAAAGAGCTAATAGTATTGAATACTATCAAAACCTGATACTGTGGCCAGATCCATGCCCTGTGGGACTGTTTGGCTGTGCAAATCTGGTCCAGGGGTCAGCTACGAGTACACACAAGCTGCATTGCTGCTGCTGAGGCAGAGTGAACAGTGCAGGGCTTACGACTGTAGAAGCAGAGCAGTACCTGGAGCCTACCTGAAACTCCTCACAGCTTTCTGCACTGGTGCCCTGTTCTTCACTAAAGAAGGCTGTGTATCACACCTCTGGAGCCAGGTGGGTTTTTTGGTACTACTAAAGGAACAGACTCACTGTTGTTGATGCAGCAGATGCTTCCCTGAGCAGAGCAGTGGTGACCAGCATCCTCTCAAGTGTTGGCTTTTTGGGCGTTTGGACCATTTGTGGGAGGCAAAGATAGGCATGAATGCAGGGACTGTACAAGGGAAACAACCTGCTTAAAATGAGAACACCAACCTTTTGGGCACCACCAGGGACTGCAAGGTTGGAATAGAAAGGAGACTAAAATAGAAAGGGACTAAAAAATGCCTCCATCTGAGTAATCTTCAGTTTCAGAGCAGTGCGGATGTTTGAGACTATGATGAGGCATACCTGTCACCAGACTGAAATTGTCAGCCTTCAAAAATTTGGAAGAAAAGATGACATACAGTTTGTTTTTTAAATAACTTTTACCAAGGAGAGTCCATTTGTGCCAAGTTTTCACTGCATCGCATCATGCAGCTCATGGAGCTTTGAATCAGCGCAGAGTTTCCTTGAACTTGATTTAACATCTCAGAGAATCACAGCATCATTGATTCCAAGCAAAAAGTGTCAGCCAGTGTTCCTGACATGGCTGTTACTTATTGCACTGCCCATTTTACTGGATTGTTATTGTTCAGATTCCTTTCTGGTTTTGTAATGGCTGCATTTCACATTGAAGTTCAATGGTTTAATTAAGGAAATGACTGAATAGGAAGTTACTGTAACTGATTTCAGATATTGAAGAAAGATTTTCCTTACACGTGAGGAAATTTGTGAAACTAAGGTTTTTGTTAAATATGCAACATCTCCACTTTGTTTTTTAAACCATTGATAGTCAAATGAATAATTCATACCATTTTCCTTCTCTTTGTGAAGGTTTATTAGTTTTTTTCCAAGTGCATAGTATATTGCAGTGTCTTTCCCTAAAATATGGTTTTAAATAGAGATTGTTTCTTTTGCATGTTTAATTGAGATCTAAGACTAAACCAAGGACATTCTGTGTTTGCAAATGTCTCTTGAAATTAAAACATCTTATGTGCTGCTAAGTAGAACTCTGAGGAGCTGCTTGCTTTCAGTTTTGAGGCAGGTCAGGGCTCTGCAGTCAGACTGCATCTTGATATTGCTGTTCCCTTGGTTCCCAGGTCTCACCAAGCCTGTTATGTTTTACAGCTGCCCCCTACATCAGAACAGGAAAAAAACCCCAAAACATATATCTATAGATATAAACTGTATCAGTTTTCTTTTCGATTTCACAGCACATCCACATAAACAGTTGATTCAGTCCAGCCAAGGAGTGTGGTAATGTCTCCTTTGAAGGGTGGAATAAGTGGCTGGCATGGATGTGGAGAGGGAATGATATGGCAGGGAGAGGCATCTCTTAAATCAGATCTGATACAAAAGAAGTGGCAAAGTCTCAGGGGAAAAAAAAAGGAGTTCACATCTACTCAAGTAGTCCCAAGTCCCCACTCTGCCAAATGGTGTGTTTATTAGTTTGATCAGCTACCAAATAATTAGAGTGGTACAGTAAATAGTACTAAGTGCTATGTGCCATCTGAAGCCTGAAAAAGCAGGGCTTCCCCCCACCCCCTCCCAGTATGTTTACTTTATAGTTTACAGTTCACGAAAGGAGCAAGGAGCAGCCTAGTAGTCCAGCACAAACTAAGATCTGTAGGTAGGTATCAGAAAATGATCTCCATTGTAGGGTGAGCTGCCTGCAGGCAATCGACACTGTCAGTCAAGAACTGGTTGATGGTTAATGAGAGGCACATTGCTTGGCTGTTTCAGCATTTTAACAAAGGTGTTCTAGCAGAGTTTTGATTCAACTCTTGAATTTTATCAGCCAAACAAAACAGAAAATCAGTAATTAGACAATTTTAAACATTTAAACCAACTGTAGCTGAAAAATCTAAAATAAAGAATATAAGAGGATGTACTATTTTAAATGGAAATGTTATGGTAATACATTCTAGAATTAACCTTTTACTTAATTTAAAACTGCCTTTTGTTTTGTTAAAAAATTAAAGGTTGTCTACATTGGTGACATTTTAAAGACTTAACCTGATTTTTTTAGGGGAAATAAACAGATTTTTTCTGTATTCTACAATGACATTAGGAAAAACTACAGCAAGAAAACTCAACATGAGTTACTTGTTTTGTGTGATTCTACTTAAGTTGACTTGTGGTCAGATATTACATATTTTGATACAAAATACATAATGTGTGGTTTAATTTTTTTAATGAAGATGCAGACTGGACTTTATTTTGCCATTTAAGTCGTTTATGTCTCAAAGACCTAACTTCTCATCTAAAAGACTTCTGTTTTTCTCTTCCCTTCTGTGAGAATGAAGAAAGAACAGTTTGGTCAAATCTGCCGGTGAAGCCAATGCACAGCCCACTGAATATAGTCACCAGGGGATTAATGCAGCTCTCTGTCTTTTTTTCACTCTGGCCTAGTTCCTGCAAAATCGTGTGCCCACATGATTTACTTCCATGAACCGTCATATTGTATGTCGTTGCTAGGAAAAAAAGGTTATTCTTTCTCAACTTACTGAATATTGAATTAGATTTAAGAAAGCCAAAGATCTAGTAGTGTCAGAAAAAGTTAGTAGTTTAGTTACCGGTGTCAGGAGCAGTTAAATTATTATTAAAACATAAGGATATTTCTTTGCTCGTACCTCTTGTCAGTACATTTGTAGTTGATTTAAGAACACTCCTTTTTCTCCGGGTAATGTCACTTGACTGCATAGATGCAAGCACAGAAGTTAATGGTATGCTTACACAGTCTGAGGCACTTTTGGGAACAACCCTTCTGTGGAATGAAGTAGCAACTTTAGTGGAAATAAAACGAACAAGGGGATTAAAATGGAAGCGTTTAGACATATTTAGATTTTCAACTTTCTTTTCTAGTCTTTTCAATGATGTCTGTAATTCTGATAAAAATTCTTAAGTTGTGAAACAGTGGGCTCTACTCAGAAAACAATCTGAAATTTCTTGGATGCAAAATGTATTTTTTCACTTAGTGCAGAATGTGATTTATGTAACATCTCAGCTGACATGATCTGACATGTTTTTATGAATTCCTTTGCAAGGCAAAAGTGCCTCTAGTTGCAATTTATAGTAATGAGACTGTCTGCTGTAAAGTAACTGATTACAATGATGGTATAAGAAGCAAGCATGTTTGCCTTTCCAAGCCATTACCCTTTCCTTGCTTCTGGTGTACCTAAGCCTGTGTTCTGCAGCAGTGGTACCCATGGGTCTCCAAAAGCATTCTGTTTGTCCAAAACCAATTTTGTGTTCTTCATCAAATATAGCTGGATGGTATTTTGGACTGGAGTTCAGCTAATTTGGTAAAATACTGCATCTGACAGGTAAATTTGAAAAACACAACAAAGGTGCATCTACAATTACGCAAGCAAATTTTCACATTAAAATTTTTCCAAGATCTTTCAAATAGTGAAGGGTATATTGTGTCTTAGGGTCAAAAGCAATATTATGATAGTGCCCAGTTGTCTTCATTATGTACTTCTGGATTACATTAGGGGACAACTGGACCAGGTCCTGAATTGGGCAATTATGTGTTTGTAGTTTTGATGGATAAGTAGCAAAAACCTGATGTGCATGATGCATGAGCACATGTTCACACAGATTCATGTTAAAATACTATTGTGAAAATTATCCAAACTTGCTTCCTGCTAGAGAAAGATCATCTATTTCCTCCTAGTAAGTAGTCATAGAAAGTTCCTGTAGCCATTTGCTGAAATAATTTTTCTCATTCAGCTGGGAGTTTTCCTTTTCTCAGAAATGACTGTAGCAAGTTGTACTTGCAAGCACAGAAACATTGTGAAGATCTGGTCTCCAGGGAGCTTAGTGCAAAATTCTTTTTGAAGATCCCAGAATGGAGAAAATCCTCGCTATGCAGAGCCTCTGACAGAAGCTGCAATAGTGGAAGATAGGGGAAGGAGTTGCCAAGGCACTGAAGAACTTCAAAGAACACTGGAACTAGGGGCGAAAGTTCAGCCTAATTCTTGTGTTATCTCAACTCACCCAACTCTGTTGCAGCACATCTGCATAAAATGGCTGGGGTCTGGCTGTGGCATTAACCTCACTTTTCTGGAATATAACTGGAAATGTATTGGTAAAAAATTGGTTATCAGTGCAAATGTTTTGAATTAAGTTTCACAAGGGAGCCCTCAGACTGAGAGAAGCCACCCAGCCTCCTCCCATGGGGGGTACACACCTTCCCCACCTTGCCTTCTCCCAGCTCTGTGTTCCTGCCACTTAATTTGTGATGGTCTTGTTAGACACTTTGGTGATCCAGCTTAACTCCCTGCCATGGCTGAAAGAAAAGCTGCTGGGTTAGTGATTTGAATCAACAAGTGAAAGAAACAGGATTAAGCAAAGGGCTTGAAAACATGAAGCTCAGAGCAGGAAGGGGGAAAGGAGCAGAAGCTTTCCTCCTTTTCAGCATCCCTGAGCATTTTATGTCTTGAAGAATAAACTCAGTAAATCACAAAAGCACAGCATAAATGCTTTCATTCTGGGTGAAATCTGGGACCTGCTGGTAAAGCTCCTATTGATCAGATCAGGATTTAATTCCAGGTTTTATCTTTTGATATATGTGTATTGATATTGGTGAACACACTGGTTGTGCAGTATCTCATAGATACTTTGAATCCAACTGAAGAGAATGTGTTGAAAACAACTCTAAGGATCTATTTACTTAAATAAATGTAAAACTTAATTATGATCCAATGAAATATTTTCCCACTATGATTTGTGCTGCTGCCAGCCCATGACACTTAGTATGGAACATTAGTAAATAACTCTGTGAGTTACTCCCTGAAATAAATTGTCCTAGCCATCTTGATTAATTTACTGATTACTGAACATAAATATTCAGATCATATCTGAATTTAAAATTGCAGGAACTGAAATGATGATGGTGAAGACAGACTTGGGGTAGCAATGCAGCTGGTTGCTAGTTTAGCTCAGAGTGGAAGTGTCAAGCAAGCCCTGTCTGCAGCTGATGGATATACAGTGTGTCAGAAGATGCCTATGGTGTTCACCTCCTGCTTTCATCTGCCTGTGGTACATCGCCCGCATCCTGTACCTTCAGGTGTAGGGTCCTATAGACCTTCAGGACAGAGCTGCATCAGCAGGAACTACACCCTTCTTTCACCTCAGAGAGTGGGCTCTGTAAGTTACCGAGGCATGACCTTCCACTGCTGATGCTGAGGGCCTTGCTGGTGGAGGTCTTTCATTGCCATGACCTTTATTAGTTCTGAATTTATGTGGAAGAATTTTCTTATTCTGAAGATACATCTGTTGATCATTTAGTTCTGGGTTATATTGATGTGGAGATGCTGCAAACATAGCAAGTACACAATTCCAGAATTCAGAGGAGAACATGTATTTCTAGGGGAAAAATACAGTTTACAGCTTCTTTGGCAGGCTGAAATCCGTGATGCCTGTCAGAGATGTAGGCTGTACCAGGTACTTCAGGAACAATTCTATCAAGGTTTATGTAGATACTTTTATTTTGAAGATATTGGAAATGAGATAAGATTAAGACTCATTATTGAACATTTGCCTAACTTCTGACACATGATCTTGTTTCTTCACTTTGTACTCTGAATTAGGTCATTAAAATCAGATTGTGTGTTATAAACAAACATCTTTCTGTTGATATGTGATTATAAAACAAACTTGGAGGGTAAGGGCTGTAATTTGGAAACAGATAAAATTTATATGGCCGTTTGAAATCTAGATGGAAATTAGGTTCTCACACTCCAACGAAGGTGATGTAAATGGACCCCAGAGAGATGGTACAGTGTTGTCCATGTACTCAGAGGAGTTGGAGCAGGTCAGAAATGAGGTTAATTGACAGGGAAGTGTGTGAGGACAGAAAAAATTTGCACAGTGCATGCCAGTGGGTAGAGCTGTCAGTTCCTCACTTGATTACTATTATTTGTCGAACAAATATGACAGGACTTCATTCCAGGGAAAGGAAAAAAAAAAACCACCAAGAAGAGTCATCTTAGGACAACAACATTGTTTGTAAAGAGTGGTGTTCTGTGGATTTGTTCCAAGATACCCACATCTATACACCTACTGTACACAATCTCCAGTCTTGGCTTGTCACTCCTGCCAGTGTGACTGCTGTCAGCAGCACAGGGTTGCAGAGCAATACCTGCTCTGGCTTTTCCTCAGGTGTTCTTCAAGCCCGTAGTTTGAGTGTGCAAGCCTGAGTTTGCACTAGTGACAACTCCATCTTTTTTGATGTATCATATCATAAGTGACTTTCCCTGTCTTCTTCCTTTTTCTCCCATAAAGAAACATTTTGGATTCAGCCTGCTCCTTGTAGCATTAGTGCAAAATTTGCTTATAATGCAAATAATGCATGTTTCATTCAAGGCTTCAAAGTATGTCTTCCATTTTATAGATGTGTAAAGACCAGGTAAGAGTCAGATTTTTTTTTTTTCTGTAGTGGCAGAGCACTAACAAATCTGAAGATTTCATGGCCTTAGATACCAAGAAAACAACACACAAAGGAATGAGAATTATGTCTGGCTGATTTTTGGTCAAACCTTCCACTCTAACTATTGTGTAGTGATTTATTTTTTCATTGTCAATAACTCTTTTCAATCTTTAAATATAGTCCAACTGTAGGAGTATTTTAATTTATTTTTTTTATTATTATTTATAAAATTCTCATAAAATAGTAACCATTCAAGCCTGGTCCGCATGATGAATAATTTCATCCAAGAAAACCCAGCACACCAAAACTGAACATATTGTGGCTAGAAAGAACCTCTTTTCTGCTTAAAACCCAGCAGATATAATTCTACTTTAGAACCCCACTAACTGAAGTTTTAGAAAAAAGCGTTTGTGCATTTCCAGATTTTGCATCATCTTTTATTAATATTTGTACTGAAAAGTAATATGTAAAGTATATAAAAATCAAATAGCTACATAGAGTCATTTCCTAGAAATTACTTAGCAATATTTTTTCTTCTTCTATTGTTCCATAAATTTATGTTGCACAAAATGTAAAAATACACAGTCAAGAAAGCGTGTCAAAAAGTGAGCTCTTCTTAGTAGTCTCACTTAAAAAATAAATGTGGTTTAATATAATGTTGAACAATTTCCTACATAGTTAATAACAAAGTAGAAAAAGCAATATGCTCTGTCATTTTGGACAGACTTCATTATTTTCTTCTACAATAAATTTGGCAACTGTTTACAGACTTTGACTGCTTTATCGTTTCAAACAAGTGTCTGGCAGCATTATCAAACTAATGGCAGGACTGAGATCTTGAGGAGACATTTCAGTTCATTCTACAAATGAGGATTGGATTTTGTCCTGTTTTAATGACTGATTCTGAGCAGCCTCCTTAAATTTCTGTTACATAGTAATCCTTTACAGTAATTATGTTTCATACTTGTGCTTCCCAGAATATACAAGGTACATTTAGGAAGGGGGTTTGTTAGACCGTGGAAATGCTTCTATAAGGAAGTGTCTTGTCGTGGCTTTCAAATAATAAATAATGCATTCCATGATGTAAAACGCTGGCATGGCATTAACAAGAGATTGTGTTGCTCTCGATGTTCATATTCTTAAAACCAGTCATCAGTGAAGGAACGGCAGTAATTACTTATAATTGTGCAATTTATATTAAGTGTCTTTCCAAGAACATTTAAGGAAGCATGGAAGGAATGAACTGCAAAGCTAAAATGAATAGGAGGAGTCAAAGAGTGTTGTTGGAGACACAGCCCCAGTGGCCACAGCAGAGGCATTCTGTGAGCACTGCAGGGAGCAGAGGGCTGCTCTTTTCTTCAAAGAGAGCTGTTGTATTTAAAGGAAAAAAAACTGCAGTAGAGGTGATGGGAAAATCAGAGACAGGTTGGAGGATTCCCAGAGAGAATGAGCTGATGAGTTTGAATAAAAGAAAAATCTGTTACAGTGATTTTGCACAGATACGTTATAATGAGTGATAACATGGTGCCTTTTTATTAAAATTTAAATATTCTAAAGTAGAGTATAAGTAATTTGGTACTTTGGTACCAGTATTTCAAGTGGTACAGCTGGAAAAGATTATTTGTCTTCCCCTTTTGGTTGTGATCGTCATGGAGATTCTTTTCTTATTGTTGAATATATTCATGTGATTATTTTGAAGACTGCATTCTTAAACAACAGCTTCTCATTGTGTATGCAATACCTCACTCTTAGCAGGTCATATACTTCTGCAGAAGAGAGTTTATGGAAGATTTTATATAGAAAGTGTTCGGCATGTTCATGGCATTACTGTGTCCCATTTCTACTGACCTTTCCTCCTCATCCTTACTTAGCAAGATCCAGATTTTTTTTTTTTCATTACCTGTGTACTGGTAATACTTGATAATAAGAACAATTAATTACGAGGTTACTTATCTCTAAAGGAGCTTGCCATGTAATGAAGTTTACTCTGTTCCTTTGGCTGTTATAAATGCTTTTCATGCTTTCAGTTCTGAATAGATGAATTTAAGCTTAAAATTAAAAATCTTCTGTACAATGCTCAGCTTCCCATACCCCTTTATTAACACTCTACAGGAAATGCTTACTATCTCCCAAAGTTCATCTCTACATACTGTTTCCTTGGCTTGCACAGGGTATATAAAAGTATTTTTGCATTGTCATGCCTCAGCTTCCTGCCTGCTCTGGTTTCTCTCTTTCTCCCTATGACTGGTGTGATGAGAGGATGGATCTCAAGGAAGTGAGCATTGTGGTAGAAGCCCACAGGTTTCCTAGGTCTCCTCAAGGCGGGAAAATGAGGTGCCCACAGTCACTTTTCTACAAGTGGGTCTTCAGAAGGCCCTGAAGAAGACAGGAGAACAGGGTTGTAGGGAAATTCAGGAGATCCAGTCTGGACTCACAGGAGTTTGCAGTAGACTGTAAGTTTTCCTTTTAAAGCAGATCCATTGCTGAGGGACCATCTGTCCTACAGAAGCATTGAATGCCCTGAGGGAAAAAAGCTACTTTGGTTGAATTTTGAGGTAAGTAAGGGAAACCGTGAATTTGATTTAGAACAGAAATGGTAAAGTAGCAACTTAAATGTGTAGAACTGTTTTTAAAATAATGGCTTAGCTATATGCCAGTCTACTGTTTGTTAAGATTGATAAACATTGCTGGAAAGATTCTTGAGTACTTTCAGTTGTCTCCATGTTTTCAGTCAAAACTTTCTTTGTATATTTACCTAATCTCTCTGCAAACCTAAATTTCTGAACTGTGCATTAAAAAACCCAAAACAAACAAACTAAACAGAACATGTAATTGCAACATTGTAGTTCAAAANGCTCTGGGTAATTTAAAGAAGCTCTGAATGATTTATAGAGGCATCTTAGACCCCATAGTCACCTTTTTCCCTCACGATCAAAATGAATTCCTCATTTATAACTGCAAGCAGTAAGATGCTGGGCTACCTGCAATATGTTCACACCTGTTGTATGCAGTTAATAATGAAGTCCTTGAAAATACTATTTAAATGATCGCATGTGTATACATTTATAGGTTAGGTGTCTCAATTTTGGGATTGCTAAGTGAGTAAGACTGAGACTGTTCTTTTCAAATAAGGTATGCTTCTTGCGTCCCAGAAAATATGTAGGGGGATTGTTATCAGTATTTGAACTGATATATCACTGCACAAGTACTGAAAAGTCCAGGCAATTATCTTGAGCTTTATCCACTTAATCTCAAATTCAGGGTTTTACACAGAAATAATTTTGCCTGTATTCTGGAGTAAGAACAAAGCAGCATAAATTCAGACTGGAAGGGACCTCAGGGGATTTCTAGTCCAACCTCCAGCCCAAAGCAGCATCAGCAAAAAGATCAGGTAGAGTTGCTTAGGGCTGTTTGCAGCCCAGTCTTGAAAATGTGCACAGCCACTCAGAGCAATATCTGGCTGCCCTGATGTCCAGTCAGAAACATTCTTGTTTCAGTTTAGGTCTGCTGTCCCCTTCTCTCCAGACACACTGCTGTAAGGAGTCTGGCTCTGTGTTCTTGATAACCTCATCATTGCTATTGAATGGCAGCTGTTTCCCTGTTTGAGATAAAAATGGAGACAGATTACTCAAGAGTTTTAAAACGAGTAGAAAATGTTGATAGGCACATTAGCACTTAGGAAAGGACATCAAGTTTTCTTCACAGAAAATTCTGTAATTTGTATGTCTTTAACAGAAATAAATATTCAGATACCATTTGATTGTGATCTAGTAGTTGTTTCCAGGATTATATTTATTGGTGTGTGTTTTCCTAATATGTTAGGAAAGAGAGTACTGGTAACCAAGAGAAATGTGCTACATATATAACCTAAGAGAGGGAAATCCGCGATACATTCACAGAAAGCCATGGGACATGGGACAGCAGAGAGGGCAAGACCGCAGCATTTCAGATAGTGCTTTGGAATATTCTTGAAAGCCTTCCGCAGTATGACAGTGACTGAGAATAGGCCCAATCGAGCATATAGTGTTTACATCCCTCCAGCCTCTTCCCTGGGGGATGGGGCAGGAAGAGGAGAGGGAAGGAAGCAAGGGATGATTGATGGGTTTTGAAAAGCTTTTCCCCACGAGGGGAAGGTGTGGTCACTGTACGCCTCTCCAGCTAACAAAGCCCTCCCGTAGGTGGAGCAGATGTAAGCTTTGTCACCCCGTTGGTGTGACAGCAACACTGCCCGGAACAATATTGTTCGTATTTTTCATTTGGGAATAGAGATTTTATCAGGAGAAGTAGCCTGTCACCGTTACGGTTTGTACTGCTTTAAGACAGTGCTTCAGCACTGAGTCCGATTGTGACAGCTGTGGCCAAGGGGCTGTAATAAGTAAGATGGGAGCACAGATCGCCTGCTCTGTGTGGTACATCTGGGGAAGGCATGAGCACACAGCTACATTTCTGTCAAATTAAGCCACAGGTACATGAACATATTAAGCCTATATAATCTGATATTGCTGCCAAAACAAGCACTCATATCCACTCTCTCACCTCTGCCTAGTTTTGCTCACGTGCTACCTCCTTCATTACACTGGCACACGCAGCAGCACAGCCACATGCTGAACCAGACAAAGGAAATGATCTGGAAGAAAATTAACCTGATCAGAGGAAAAAAAAAAAAAAAAAAGTTTTCACCTAGAATCAGTTGCTGAATCACTGCTTTTTCAGCAGTGATGCCAGCTGATGTTGTAGAGCAGGCATGAGGTCTTAACCAGACCAAGGAATATGAATTTATGCTAGGATTAAGTCCCTGTGCTAGCTTTATGCCAGCAATGGGAATACAGCTGTTCCATGACCCAGAATGCTCAGGATAGTACAGACAGACAGTACCTGATCTGGCATAAAGTCTGCCTGTACAAACTTACTCCATCAAATGTTTGCCAGTGTCAGTGATCACCATGTGCCTGCAGTGCTTTCTATCCAGTACTAGCAGCCCTTAAACCTGTGCTATCAAATCAAGGCCACACTGAATGAGATCCATTTTAGGACTTAAAAGAGGGAAAAGATGGAAAGTTATGTAGAATGTAGTTCTGGCAAGTGGTGATGCTTTCTTACCATAAGCTATACTCAGATGGGCTCTGATCTGTGGTAGCAATGTATTAGGATACCAACATACTTAGAGATTATTTCTAGGGAAGCGAGTAACTGAAGATTATGGCTTTTGTAGAATCTAATGTTGTCAGATGTTATTCAGCCTTTTGGTAATGAACTTCTTCCCAGCTGTTTCCTCTGGTCGTGTTGGGCTGTGTGAGATCAGGGCCATGGTAATGTCGGAAAGAAGAAGAGAAACCAAAAGGTGTTTGATGATGCATGTCCGTGTCTTCTGCCGTGTCACCGATCAGAGAGTCAATGGCCTGACAGAGCTACAGCTCTGGACTTTCTTGGAAACTAGATTACCAACATCACTGTGCATTGTAAATGTAGTAATATAAACAGTGCAGAGTACTAGTGAGTGAAGTTGGAAACTCCTCTCCGTGTGTCCCACTTTTTTTTTTGCCTAAGAACTGTAGTGTTTCCTAGGCCCAAATTTCGCGAAGAAACTGAAGTTTCCTCCTACTTCCCAAATGCTGCCTTTGAGGCACTGGAGAGGGCTGTGACCGGATGTGCCTCCCCCCCTTCCCCATCTCTAGTTAAGAAAAACTTGAGAGTTAAAGCCCGCGATGTTTATGCCCCCCGGAGCCGTCCGCCCCGCGGCTCGGGGTGGGGGTGTCCCCACATCGCGGCGGTGCCCGCACCAGGGGGGGCTCTGGGGTGCCCCCTCCCCGTCCCGGGCCCGGCACCCCTCCGGGCGCGCCCCGCGGCGGAATGCGCGGCACGCGGAATGCCCCGCCGCCCCCCCGCGCTCCGCTCCGGCGCAACCATCGAGCGGCGCGGGGGGCGCAGAGAGG